>JAJOHG010000119.1:0-85922 GCA_021029095.1 Phellopilus nigrolimitatus
ATTACGTTTCTATCATGACATTCAAACAGCGCAGCCTCAATCTTTATTAAATATTTTGTTCAACTTGCGGTGTACTTGCAGACGCGGCAAGTACCCGAGTGCTCCAATCACCCGCTCGAATCTGACTCGTTATGACAGCCAAGCAAACCGTCAAATCTCACTGGCTAGCATGAGTCATCCCGCCGCGTCAAGCGTTCCTAACGAGTACTCGAACCGCGGCCGATGAAACTCGTAATGCCGTAAATATCTCTTTCCTGACGGACCGACGGGCATGTAATGCTGCAGATTGTGGACGTTGAGTGGCCTGCCTTCGGCGCATCTGTCAAAGACGCATCTCGTTCTTTCCGAGATACGTGCTGCTATTCGGTGATTCAACGATCCACACCTGCGACTGCAAATCCACCTCTTCCATGATAGACCCATCTCCGCGGCGTTTTGACCAGCCGGCTGTGCTCCGCCTTTCGTGTTGTACTGACTCGTCTAAAGCAGTAGCTTCATTTTTACATTTTAGCGATGCTAATGCGCTGCTCGTATAGGAGTTGTGGAGTTAGTAAGCATTGGTGATGTACGGCTGATCGAAATAGATTCCATGCTTCAGATAATGTTTCTCCCGTCGTCCCCCTCCTTCTCTCCTGGTAAAGGTGATACAGAAACTCAAGCAATCTCGTAAACGCGAGCGGTCTGTCCTGTCCTGCATACTCTGGCACAAGAATCTCGCGAGGACAAAATTAATGTTATCACGACGGGCATATAGGTAGCGTCGACTGAACAATTTTAGGACGCCAATACAGATGCTACTAGCGCTCTCAGGGGCATGAAAGTGCAAATACAGTTCTGAGCGCATACTTGACGCAGGCTTATCAGGAAAGAAACAAAATCGCAAAGAATGGAAGGAAGAAAATGGCAATAAAGGCGTTGGATGCGAGGCAAAGTGCAGCCTAACTTGTCTTCAAGATTAAATGAGATATGGAGGTTCTCTGTGATTATGGAGTAAAGTTCCTGTGTACGCCTACGTAAGGCCGGTATATTAGAGAAGATCTTCTAACCAAATGAACGAGAGCTCACGTATTTCGGAAGCACAAGATCAAGTTTTCCAAACGACCTTCGAGTTCGGGAAAGCGTCTTGGAGTTTTTCTTCTTCTACTAGACGACAGCCAACAACCTCGACCTTTCCGATTACCACATCATTAAGGAGGAAATCATGGCGGACGGTTTCAAGGAATTCGAGATCCATTCTGTCGCAATTGCGGAACTGAAGAGTGCGGAGTCGAAGGGGTGTATGACCACAACCACTCATGGATAAAATGTGTCCTGGCGCCTCAATTCGAAGGTTCTGCAAGGTTTGAGGCACACGGAATAGGATTTCGTCAAATTCCAAATCATAGTCGGGATCGGGCCCCGAGAGATGGAGCTGAAGTTTCTCGACCATTGGGAAGTGTTGTATTAATTTAAGGAAATACTCTTGTCGCCAATAGACTTTGGAACGATTGTTAGGGTAGTACTTCGGATAAACGATAGTGAGTGATATCTCAGTGACGTTTAGACGAATGGTCTCAAGGATGCATCTCGCATCCGGTATCAATGTTTTTTCCGATGATGCTGAAAGAGAAAGAAGTGATGTTGGAGATCCAGGGACTGTCGTCGTCGTAGTCGTAGTTGTCGTCGGCGTCGTAGCCGCCATTCTCCTCTTCGTAGCGTTCTTCCTCATTTCTATTAAGGTCATCAAGTTCAATCTCCAGAGTTTCCAGGGATGACAAGGATCGAAGAAAACGCTTTAAGCAATCAAGTGGCCGATCGACCGTGAATGTCATATGGCAATAAGATATTTGTTGAAAGGCTGGCGCGGGGATGAAATCTGAGAGCCATAAGCATTTGAGATTCGGCAAGGACCACAACGAGAAATCGGAGGTTCCAGATCTGTACGCTTTGATAGTCAAATTGCGAAGATTGGCCATTTGAAGTTCAGGATATTGTCCTGAAACTTGATCAACTTCGCTACGGGACAACCATTGGAATTCGAGCTCCTTTATCCGATCTTTCAGAAAGAAGAGGTTATCCACGCATCGACTCCAATTATTGCACCAGATCTGGCGGCCAATGTCGACCTTAAGGGGGCAAATCTGACTTCTGTCTACAAGGGCCCCGATCTGCCGAGGTTTCATGCTCGTGCTCAGCCTGCAATTCGCCCAGATACGGGGAGAGTCCAGCATCACTTTTCGAAATTGAGAGCAGACGTGCGAAAGCCCCAAAGTCTCAGTGAACACCGATGTAACGGAACCCAGTATGTGTGAGAGAATCTCGTCGGGCAAGCTATCCAAGCCCTGCCTCCGCGCCATGCAGTCAATGCGCTCTTTTAACGTCGCGTTCGTCTCCTCCAGCGAGCGTGCCAAGGTCTGCAGAGTCAGAAGCATCCCGACGGCCTTTTTCTGGAGCATCCTTGCACTCTTGATTCCTTTGGCCCTAGCAACATGCGTTACGCTCGAAGTGTCAAGGGTCAAGCTCCTGCATGAGAAATAATCATCGCGAAGTCATTGACAGAGTGAGCACCACGCACTGTTCCTTGACCAACATTCCCCAGAACTGATCAGTGTCCAAGCTCCCATCGCCTTTCGGTACAGCGGAGAAGAAAGGCAGCAACGCGGACAAGCCGCTCCGTTCGAGTAAGCAAGGCATCCTTTTTCACTCTGGGGCGGTGATGAGTACGTTCGTGCTGTGTTTGAGACCGCGTATCCTAGTCTTAGAAGTCTTAACGTTGTGTCGAGAGGTCGACGCTCAGCACGAATACACGACTCGAGGCGAACACGAACTGTAAGACGTAAATATTTATATCCGGTATCTAGTTCTCACAATGACCCGTTTCTTCTTCTGATGTCATGGCCCGGTCCTTGAAACAGCACGTTTTATTTTGCTTGTTTACACAGTTTCTTCTTTGAGGTCCATGACGGTATGGCATACTCATCTGCATCGGCATAGGAAAACAATACTTATACTGTAACCAGTGCAGTGGTGTTGTGGTTCTTGATAAACTCTAAACAAAGCGTTCTGACAGAGGATTGGACATCCATCGCCGCAAGTCTCGCTGGCGGAAAACGTGTGCACGGAATACATGTTTGATGTGAATTTAATAGCCTGTATGCAAAAGACAAGGAAAAAGAGGCGAGTGCGCTAGCCACCCGATCACGTCTGGTTCTCTCCCGACTAGTCATTTGACCGTCGAATCCCACTGACCGCTCTCAGCCTCATACCAGATCCTGACGGTCCCCTCTCCCTCGTCCATCAAGTGTGAGCGGCAGACTCTGTGTATCACCATTGCTTTTTCTCTATATGTTTTTGTACATACGACACGTAACGGGAGGCATTTCGGAGTTATCTGGATGGGTCTCCCGGAGACAGAGTGGCCCCGTCTTCTTTGACATAGACTGAAGCTTTCGAGACGGGAAGTCGTGCCTCCCAAAAAAATTGGATAGGGCGTAAAGTGCATCCTTAGCCACGAAAGCGGCCTAACGACTCCAAGATTTGAGCGAAGATTGGCCAAGGCATGGACCCGGTTTTTCGATTTCGGGAGCATCCATCGCTCGCAGAAGTGATGAAAATTGTCGAAACCGGGACTGATAGTGATACATGTACGACACATGTCGGGGTATCCTTGGGTGTGGACATGTTGCTCGCAGCCGTTTGCACAGTATCGCTGAGGACAAGCAAGCCGTCTAGACAGGACACCCAGTTCTCATGATGAAGATGCTAATAGCAAAGTTCTGCCCGCCGCAGGCTTGGTCTTCCGAAGACCGTGAGACTTGTTAAACGTCGACGTCCAACTCACAAGCCGCCCGCAGCTTCGGGTGCGAGAGTAGAACACGTCAGAAACGCGGGTAGACATGTGAAGGAATCTAGAAGTGCGATAACACTGCAGCTGAGCATGTGCAACAGGAGCTCAGCTGGCTTGTCAAGACCTAGTCGATCAATACATGTCTCGGACGCGCTGTTCTCTTCTCCTTCAGTCTAATCAGCAGAACGTAAAGGATGCTGAGCGTTGCTCTTCCTGCTGGCGGTAAATAACTAACAAAAAGATTCTTCTAAAGCTGTTGCGCTGGGCATAGATCAGTGACGAGCACAGCTTCAATAGTACACGTACCCATCAAGTCGTTACGGCATCCGTTGAAGAGCAGTTAGCACGTCTAGCCACAGTAATTGTCGCTTCCCCCGGGATTATTAGTTGAAACGACCATATGGAAAAGTTTCAAGGAAGATCAAATACAATTAATTTAGAGATTTACATGACCTGCCAAGATATGTTGTGGATGAAAAAAGAGTTTCGGCCACCCGAAACCTGTGCCGCAGCATCTGGTCGCACGCTGCCGACATGTCCCTTTCCTCCATGTCCGCATGTAGCTGTGCGTCGTCTCTGCCGTTCGTCGACGTCGAGCTCACCTGAAACAACATCTTCCAGACTAGCATCTCGACACTGCGAACAGCAAATCCATGCAACAAGCCTTGCGCGACGTGCTCGCAGCGTCGCCGTGGACGAAAACATGGGTACGCTCCGCGGTGGCGCTCCCCCTCGCATCGCCCACGTCCTCGTCCTCGTTCTCGCGCGACGAGCGCACCAGCGTCGAGGTCCCCCTCATCTCGCGCACGTCCACCCAGGACCAAGACTTCAGACCCGAGCCCGCGGCGGACGCGGACGGCGCGCCCGCCCGGCGCATCCGCCATCTCCGCCTGCCGTCGGCGCTCGCCGCGAACGCGCAGCTCTCGTGGCTCGCGCTCTACTTCCTCTCGAACCTCGGCCTCACGCTCTACAACAAGTTCGTCCTCGTGCGCTTCCCCTTCCCGTACACCCTCACCGCGCTGCACGCGCTCTTCGGGAGCCTTGGCGGCCACGTCCTGATGGAGCGCGGCTTCTTCGAGCCGCGCCAGCTCTCGCTGTCCGAGAACGCGGTGCTCGCTGCGTTCAGCGTGCTGTACACCGTGAACATCGCCGTGAGCAACCTGAGTCTCGGTCTCGTCACTGTCCCGGTGAGTGTCGCTGCTGCCTTCGGTTCTTCACACGCAGAGATCATTTGCTGAGATCGCGCGCCTAGTTCCATCAAGTGGTGCGAGCCGCGACGCCTATTTTTGTCATGGCCATCTCATTCGTGTTCCTGCAAACCCGCTTCAGCGGGAGGAAGGTCGTCTCTCTCCTGCCCGTCATCGCAGGCGTCGGTTTTGCGTGAGTAGTCGTGCCCACTCGCATATCTCTTATCTTCAATTCAGTTCAATTCCAAACCAATCCCACCCCAGCACATTCGGAGACTACTACTTCACGACCTGGGGCCTGCTGCTCACGCTCCTGGGCACCTTCCTCGCCGCGCTCAAAACCGTCTCCACCAATGTCCTCCAGTCGCCCCAGCCGAGCACGAGCTCCTCCGGCTCCTTCAGCTCCACGCACCACCGCGCGCCCTCGTCCGGCGCGCCCCTGCCCGCGCGGGCGCGGGCGCGGCTGCAGCTGCACCCGCTCGACCTCCTCGCGCGCATGTCGCCGCTCGCGTTCATCCAGTGCGTCGCCGTCGCGGCCGTCTCGGGCGAGCTCGAGCGCGTGCGCGCGTCCGCGCACCGCGAGATGGGCGCGCCGCGCGCGCTCGCGCTCGCGGCGAACGGCCTCCTTGCGTTCGCGCTCAACGTCGTCAGCTTCACCGCGAACAAGAAGGTCGGCGCGCTGAGCATGACCGTCGCCGGTGCGTGCCGTCCGCCGTCATTGTTGATCGCTCATATACAATGTATCTAACGCGTCGATTTAGCGAATGTGAAGCAGGTGCTGACGATCCTGTTCGCGGTGTTCATGTTCGACCTCACGATCACGCCAGTGAACGCCCTCGGGATCCTGCTGACGCTGATTGGCGGCGCGTGGTACGCGAGCGTCGAGTACAGGGAGAAGCAGCGTCCGCGGACGTCCGGCTCATAGATCTCTGGACCGTCCATCATTTACTATTATTGCCTCCCGGGACTTGAACACATGCCATATCTTTGTATTACTTTCTTTATACGTGGTTCGGCCGGGCTGTATACTTATTGATTCCTTTTTTACTGTGGTTTTTCGTAAATATATACATGTAATGACAATCTTTAAGCCTGACTCAAAATAAAGGGTTGTTGTGCTTTTGCCGAGATGCCGGGTAGTAGCAAGATTCGCTTAACGGCTGGTTGTATGACTATGACATCATCGATGATCATAACTTCCTCTCGGCATCGTCGGCATTGTAGAAAAAGTACCAATGCCGAGCGCTGCCGGCGAAATTTCATTTGTTTCTTTTTGCATATGTAATATGACGAACCGATTCCTCGGGTCCTCGGGTCTTGATAGACGTCGTCGAACCACATGAAGATGTTCTCCAGCACGAGGTGCGTCTTTCCTTCGTGTGGTCACATTAGCGTTCGAGATAGTATGATACATGGGAAGACTACGAATGGTATGCGACTAGGAGCAATCGAGTAAGGTAATGGATACGTCCGTGCGAAGTTCGATAGATAACCAGGGAAAAGGAGTGAACAGCTGCTCGGACCAGAGCAAAGTTCATTGTAAACGTCGAGTCCAGAAAGTCCATGTAAAAAGAAAATAAGAAAAGAGAGAGCGTTCGGGGAGCGATCAGAATGGCGTCGGGGACGCGTGGACGGTCTTCATGGCGCGGCGCTTGTTGACGGGCGCGACGCTGACGGTCGGGAGGGTGCGGCAGCTGCTCGAGCTCGCGACGGGGTGCGCGGCGGGGGTCGGGCTGACGCCCTGGTACCAGGTAGAGGAGCCGTACACGCCCATGGGCAGGTCGTCGTCGCCGGCGCAGCTCTCGAACACGCCGGCGTCGTAGTTGGCGGGCATGTTCCAGTCGCAGCCCATGACGTCGTAGATGTGCTGGCAGTTCTGGGCGGCGTTCGGGCCGGTGCACGCGCGGAAGCAGAACTGGCTGTCGGACATGAAGTTGGTCCACTCGTGGTACTGCCTGTTCGCGCCGAACGAGTTGCCGAACACGAGCCCGCCGACCGGGTTTCCGTTCCCGTCCGCGCCGTGCGGGTCCAGCTGTAGTAGGAGAGCATGCGCGCGGGGGTTAGAATCTGGACCGCACTGCTTAGTAATACTAATAGTAATCTCTTACCTCGCCTCCCGCGTCGCCCTTTTTGATGTTGATCTTCGTAAGGTCGCCGACGCCGGTCACCTGCACGTAGTCCGGCGTCTTGACGAAGTGCACGCCCTTGAGCGCGCCGTTGGGGATCGTGCGCGCCCCGCGCCCGCTCTTCGTGCACCACGCGACCTCGTCGCGCTCCGTGTCGCCGATCGTGCCCGTGCTCGCCGGCGCCCAGAGGCAGAAGTCGTCCACGTCGTTCAGCCACACCGTCTGGCACAGCGAGTCGTCCGCGGAGCCCGTGCCGCAGTCGTTCGTGCCCGTCTGCCCGTTCTCGGACTTCTTCGGCAGCGCGCTGATGTGGTAGCCCGTGTTCCAGACCTGGTTCGCGTCGCCCGCCCCGCACGTCCAGATCTGCGCCTGGTTCCCGGAGCTCAAGGATCCGCCCGGGAGGTCGACGCACTTGCCCATGTTCGTCCACGAGAGGCTAAGGGAAAAAGAAAAAAAGTAGTGTGAGGAAAGACGAGACGAGACGGAGGAGACGGAAAGTGCGCGAACGCACCGGAAGTCGCTCGTGTAGTAGAACTGCTGGTTCGCGTCGTTGGCGGTGCAGTCCCAGATCTGGAGCTTGGTGCCGTCCGCGTTGGCCCCGCCGGCGACGTCGAGGCACTTCGAGCCGCCGTAGAGCGTCACGCGGCCGCCGTCGAACGTCCACTTCTGGCTGTCCCCGCCCGTGCACGGCAGGATCGGGACGTTGGCGCCGTTCGTGTCGGCCGCCGCCGTCAGACACATGCCGGCGTCGTTCCCCGGCTCGAGCAGCACGGGCGAGAGGTAGGATGGCGTCTGCGCGCGCGCGGCGGCGGCGCAGAGGGCGAGGAGGAGGAGCTTTGCGGAGAACATGGTGGTGGGGGGTGTGAAAAGAAAGTGAGGTGCGGAAAAAAAGAGCGACGAGGGCTTTTGGCCTTTCGGGGTGAGCGCTTTAAGGCAAGACTGGGGCGGCGTAGGCTGACCGGCGTGGCCGTTCTGGGGCTGGCAGGCGATCGTCTACCAAGGCGGGGCAGCCGACACCCGCGTTTTATAACTCCGACCGGGCAAACAAGGCCGTAACGCGCTTCGGCAATCATGATCGACGTTGATCCCCCAATCAATCCTGGTTGATCGCCGTGACGTCAAATGGAAAACAAACAAATGCCTACAGTGGGGTTAGGAGCGCATTGCGAACGAACGAAAAAAAAAAAATGTTTTCGTCATTACCAGTAAGCAGGTATATGAATGGAGATGTTGCAGCTTCATTCATTTGTGCAAACTACCATATTCGTTTCGGCCGGAGGAAGGACGATATGGGGCTCGGCTGCACCGTCTATGCATGTAAGGACCTCGACATCACATTTTGATCATCTTGAAGAACGCGTTTCCTCACAAGCAGATCCGTTTGCCGTGTTGACATGGATATGAACAAGATTTAGATCCGTGCACCCATTAACTTCGATCTGATTCCTCTCATTGTGCCTCCGTTCAGCGTCACGCAAACGTCATGTGTTCCAGAGACGGTGCGCATACCTTGCTGTATCCTCATTGTCGAACATGCATAAGGCGGCGGAAGCTGCAGTACGCGAGCTTCGAGCTCAGACACAAACGCCGAGGACTGTCGGTTCTCCTGCACACGACCCGAGTTTAGCGCAAACAATTAAACTTTTATTAGGCTCGCCGTCGAAATCCACCCACAGCCCGCCAATGTCGATGACCTCAACTAGTGTGGTTTGGGGCGTGATAACCAGACTGAGAGAATTGTTAATAAATTTGTTTTGGAACGCTGGACGACTTGCAGGTGCCAACGGAATAAAACACATATCTCCCGGGTACGTCTAATATTCTTCATCGACCGCGGTCGCAAGCTTACGGAGCATTTCCCGAAAAATATGCAGACACGTCGGCGGTAGTGAATATAGTATTGAGCTTGCAGACGCAAGGACAAATGTCCATGAAGTCAACGAAACGCCATCCATCCTAGGGTTGCCGAACCACACTCTCCAAGAGCGAGCGTCAACACCGGAGGAAAATCGAGCAAGCCTTGTAGTACACGGGACATGCCTGAGTTCCCTCCCTCCCGAAGTCCTTTTGCTTATATTCGAAACCGCCGCGAAGACCTGCCACGAGCTGTGCCAGCTCTCCCAGGTCTGCTCGCGTTTCCGCAATCTCCTGCAGTCCGCCCCCGGCCTGTGGTCGCGCCGCACGCTGACCACGGCAATGAGCAGCGCCTACATCAAGCACTGCATCGCGATGGCGCACGATCTTGGGCTCGCAGTCCGCGTGCAGAGTCCGGGCGCCAACCCCGCTTGCGACGTCAGCTGCTACAGACCCGGGAGCGTGCCGCAGGGGTGGCACCCGCGCATAAACACCCTCATTGCGTACAGACACAGATGGCGCGAGTTTGAGCTCGCCGCCATGGCGTACGGCGCAGAGCGGCTCTCGTACCGGATCCACTGCGTGCTCCCGATGCTCCGGCGGCTGGTGGTCCACGGCGGCGGGCGGCCCGACACGTACCGGTTCTGCGAACAGTGGTCCTTCCCCGTCCTCGAGAGACTGGAAGTCTTCGACTTCACGCCGCCTGCCGTCTTCGGCCCGAGTTTGGTGGATTTCCGCGCGACGCTGGGACACCTCGGTGATTTACCAGGTCTGATGGACTTTCTGCGGTCGGTGCCGTCGCTGAAGCACCTCGGGATCGCGTTCACGAGCGAGTTCGGCAGTCGCCCGGGTACGCCGTCGCTCGCGTCCTGTACGCTTCCGAATGTCACCTCTGCGACGATGAGCGCCGAAGGGTCCGAAGAATCGTACGACGCCCTGAAGAAGATCGCGGAGTGCCTGTGCCTCCCGAATCTCTTAGAGCTGAAGCTGTCAATAACGTACGCCGGCGAGAAATGCTCCGACGGACTCTGGCAGGAGGACATACTGGATCTGTGGAAGGGTCAAGAATCGCTCAGATCCCTGCACATTGTCCTCGAAGAAGAGGAGCCGTACGTCCTCTGCTTCGGCGAGATTTTGGAGCATGTTCCTCCCCGACTAGAGCATCTCGTGCTAGAAGCGAGAAACAGCCAAATCGAGATGCGCTGGCCCTCGAAAGCAGCTCGGGACCGCGTACACGATAATCGCCCGACACGCCTTCGCTCGCTGAGCTTCCGGGAGTGCTACATGCCCCACAGGTTTGTAGTACGGCTTTGCGATTATCTGGTCTCTGCTGGAGTCGAGCTTGAGAGCTTGCGGGTGCTGCAGTGCGGCTTAGATGTAGATAGAGGGTATCTTCCAGAGAACTTTAAAGCAAACATCATCTGCGTGGATTAATGGTGAGCCGTTTTTTCCTCGGCCTCGGTTCAAGTACTAACAGACCCTCGTTATTCTTCGATCAGCTGAGGACTTTTCATCTGATTTAGCACCCCACCCAGGGAACGCTTAACGCGGCGAGATGACTCATGCTAGCCAGTGCGATTTGATGGTTTGCTTGACTGTCATAAAAGAATCAGATTTCGGTGGGTGACTGGAGCACTCGAGTACTTGCCGCGTCTGCAAGTACATACATACATATATTTCGTTTTGTATCATAATTATGTCGCCGAACGCGAGTGTGAGACGTACCTGCCATATATAAGCAGTTATGTAATTCCTAGAAAACCTCTTTTCGGCTTTCCAACGTGCCAACGTGCCTTTTTCTCTTGCTTTCCGAGTTGACTTCGCCCCGAGTTAGTGCTTTTTTGGCATCTGTTATATCTCTGCCGAACATTAAGCATCGACGTTTCATCACAAGCTTAGGTTTTTAAAACGTTCAGGACGTATACTCAACTCTGCTTTGGAGTCGAAAAGGATGTCTTCATATCTCGAACGAAGCAGCTTGTCTGCATTGCTACCTTTCTTCTTCGCTGTCCCGGAAGGCGATGGAAACTTGGACGCTGATCGGTTCTGGGGAAAGTTGGCTAAGGAGCAGTGTGTGATGATCATTCGATCTATGAATTTACGGTGCTCATTACTCATGCAGAAACCTGACCTTCGACACTTCAAGCCTAACGCGGGTTGCCAGAGCCAGAACAGTTTTCAATGCAAGGATATTACAGGAAAAGGCCGCTGGGATGCTTCTCACTCTGCAGATCTTGGCACGCTCTTTGGAGGAGATGAACGCGACGTTTAAAGAGCGCACTGACTGCATGGCGCGCAGGCAGGGCTTGGACAGCTTGCCCGACGAGATTCTTTTACACATACTGGGTTCCGTTACGTTGGTGTTCACAGAGGCCTTGGGGCTTTCGCATGTCTGCTCGCGGTTCAGAAAAACGATGCTGGACTCTCCCCGTATCTGGGCAAACTGCTGGCTGAACATAGGCATGAACCCTCGGCAGGTCGGGGCTCTTGTAGACAAAAGTCAGATTTGCCCCCTTAAGGTCGATATTGTCGACCAGATCCGGTGCAATAATTGGTGTCGACGCGTGGAGACCCTATTCTCTCTGAAAGATCGGATAGAGGAGCTCGAAGTCCGATGGTTGTCCGTTGATGACAGTAAAGAAATTTCAAGACAGTATAATGAAATTCAAATGGCCAATCTTCGCAAGTTGACTATCAAAGCGTGCAGTTCTGAAACCTCCGATTTCTATGCGTTGTGGTCCTTGCCGAATCTCAAATGCTTATGGCTCACAAATTTCATCCCCGCGCAAATCTTTCAACAAATATCTTATTGCCATATGACATTCACGGTCGATCGGCCACTTGATTGCTTAAAGCGTTTTCTTCGATCATTGTCATCCCTGGAAACTCTGGAGATTGAACTCGATAACCTTTATAGTAATGAGGAGGAACACTACGAAGAGGAGAATGACGGCTACGACGCCGACGACAACTACGACGACGACAGTCCCTGGATCTCCAATGTCGTTTCTTTCTCTTTCAGCGTCATCGGAAGGACACTGATACCCGATGCGAGACGCATCTTTGAGTCCATTCGTTTAAACGTCATTGAGTTATCACTCACTATCGTTTATCCCAAGTACCACTCTTACGATTCCAAAATCTATCGGCGTCAAATGTATTTCCTTAAACTAATACGACACTTCCCAATGGTCGAGAAACTCGAGCTCCATCTCTCAGGGCCCGATGCCGACTATGATTTGGATTTTGACGAAATCCTATTCCGTGTGCCTCGAACCTTGCAGAATCTTCGAATTGAGGCGCCAGGACACACTTTATCCATGAATGGTTGTGATCGTACACCCCCTCGACTCCGTACTCTTCAGTTTCGCAACTGTGACAGATTGGATCTTCAAACGCTCAAGACCGTCCACAATAATTTCCTCTATGATAATGTGGTGATCGGAAACGTTGAGATTGTTGGCTGTCGCCTAATAGACGAAGAATCACTTCGAGACGCCTTCCCGAACACGGAGGTCGTTTGGAGACCTTGATCTAGGGCTTCCGAAATACGTGAGCTCTCGTTCATTTGGTTGAAACAATACCTTCTCTAACATCGTAGGTGTACACAGGAACATTGCTCCGTAATCACAGAAGACCTTCATATCTCATTTCCAATGATTTCTATTGGATCTTGAAGGCAAAGGAAGGCAGTGCTTTGCCTTGCATTCAACGCCTTTCTTGTTAGTTTCTTCCTTCCTTTTTGCGATCTTGCTTCTTGCCTGCGCTAAGTATGCTTAGACCTGTATTTGCACTTCCATGCCCCTGAGGGCGTCGTCTGGATTCGCCTCCTAAACTATCCAGTCAACGCTATATATATGCCCGTGATGATACATTGATCTCATTCTTGCAAAGATTCTTGTGCCATAGTGTACAAATGACAGTATGCAATATGTAATAGACCAACTTGCGTTTATAAGATTGAGAGTTTCTTATCAGCTTTTGAAAAGGGAGAGGACGGTAGAACACGCTGCCTGGCCTATCTCGATTGGGTGGAAATCGCCAACACCTTCTGAGTCCTCATGGACATGAGTGCTGAGATAGCGCATTAGCATCGCTAACATGTAAAATACGGCTGGGAAGCTGCCTCGCGATTTGGACTGCTTTGAGCGAGTCGGTTCAACACGAAAGAGAAAGCACAGCCGGCTGGTCAGAACACTTCGGAGATGGGCCTATCATGGAAGAGGTGGATGTACTATCTGGCTTGCTTGTCCTCAGCGACAGCAAGATTCGACGGTCAGATGACTAGTTGGGAGAGAACCAGACGCGATCGGGTGGCTAGCGCACTCGCCCGTTTTCCCTTGCCTTTTGCATACCGACTGTAAAATTCATATCAAACATGTATTCCGTGCACACGTTTTCCGCCAGCGAGACTTGCAGCGATGGAGGTCCAATCCTCTGTCAGAACGCTATGTTTAGAGTTTATCGAGAACACAACACCACTGCACTGGTTACAGCATAAGCATTGTTTTCCTATTCCGATGCAGATGAGTATGACATACCTCAAAGAAGAAACTGGTGCTGTTTCAAGAACCGTTCCATGACATCAGAAGAAGAAACGGGTGATTGTGAGAACTAGATACCGGATATAATTATTTACGTCTTACAGTTCGTGTTCGCCTCGAGTCGTGCTGAGCGTCGACCTCTCGACACAACGTTAAGACTTCTAAGACTAGGATACGCGGTCTCAAACACAGCACGCACGTACCCATCACCGCCACAGAGTGAAAAAAGGATGCCTTTCTCACTCGAACGGAGCAACTTGTCTGCGTTACGGCCTTTCTTCTCCGCTGTGCCGAAAGGCGGTGGAGACTTGAACACTGACCTGTTCTGGGGAAAGTTGGTCAAGGAACAGTGCGTGATAATCATTCTATCGACGGCTTCGCGATGTTTATTTCTCGTGCAGGAGCTTGACCCTCGACACTTCAAGCGTGATGCATGTTGCCAGAGCCGGAGCAATTAAAAGTGCAAGGATGTTGCAGGAAAAGGCCGTTGCGATTCTTCTCACTCTGCAGACTTTGACATGGTCACTGGAAGAGATAAACGCGACGTTCAAAGACCGTATTGATGGCATGGCACTCAGGCACGGCTTGGACAGCTTGCCAGACGAGATTCTTTCGCAGATACTGGGCGACGTTACATCGGTGTTCACAGAGGCTTTGAGACTTTCGCATGTCTGCTCGCGGTTCAGAAAAACGATGCTGGACTCTCCTCGTATCTGGGCGAATTGCAGGCTGAACACGAGCATGAACCCTCGGCAGATCGGGGCTCTTGTAGACAGAAGTCAGATTTGCCCCCTTAAGGTCGACATTGGCCGCCAGAACCGGTGCAATAATTGGAGTCGACGCGTGGAGACCCTATTCTCTCTGAAAGATCGGATAGAGGAGCTCGAATTCCATTGGTTGTCCGCTGGCGATGGTGAAGAAATTTCAAGACAGTATAATAAATTTCAAATGGCCAATCTTCGCAAATTGACTATCAAAGCGTTCAGTTCTGAAACCTCCGATTTCCATGCGTTGAGGTCCTTGCCGAGTCTCAAATACTTAGGCCTCACAAATTTCATCCCCGCGCCAGTCTTTCAACAAATATCTTATTGCCATATGACATTCACGGTCGATCGGCCACTTGATTGCTTAAAGCGTTTTCTTCGATCATTGTCATCCCTGGAAACTCTGGAGATTGAACTCGATAACCTTACTAGTAATGAGGTGGAGCGCTACGAAGAGGGGAATGACAGTTACGACGCCGACGACAACTACGACGACGACAGTCCCTGGATCTCCAATGTCGCTTCTTTCTCTTTCGGCGTCATCGGAAGGACACTGATACCGGATGCGAGACGCATCCTTGAAGCCATTCGTCTAAGCGTCACTGAGTTGTCACTCACTATCGTTTATCCCAAGTACCACCTTTACAATTCCAAAGTCTTTTGGCGTCAAATGTATTTCCTTAAATTAATACGACACTTCCCAATGGTCGAGAAACTCGAGCTCCATCTCTCAGGGCCCGATCCCGACCCAGGGCTCGATCCCGACTATTATTTATATTTTGACGAAATCCTATTCCGTGTGCCTCGAACCTTGCAGAACCTTCGAATTGAGGCGCCAGGACACACTTTATCCATGAGTGGTTGTGATCATACACCCCCTCGACTCCGTACTCTTCAGTTTCGCAATTGCGACAGATTGGATCTTCAAATGCTCGAGGACGCCCACGATGGTTTCCTCCTTAATGAAGTGGTGATCGGAAAGGTCGAGATTGTCGGCTGTCGTCTAGTAGAAAAAGAAAAACTCCAAGACGCTTTCCCAAACTCGGAGGTTGTTTGGAAAACTTGATCTAGTGCTTCCGAAACACGTGAGCTCTTGCTCATTCGGTTGAAACATTACCTTCTCTAACATCGTAGGTGTACACAGGAACATTGCTCCGTAATCACGTAAAATCTTCATATCTCATTTCCAATGTTTTCGATTCACTTTTGAAGAGAAGCAAAATAACGCTTCTCCTCGCATTAAGCGCCTTTCTTGTTATCATCTTCCTTCCGCTTTTTTGAATTTCTCGTTTCTTGTCTGATACGCCTGCGTCAAGTATGCGCTCAGATCTGTATTTGCACTTTCATGCCCCTGACAGCTCTAGTAGCATCTGTACTTTCATCCTAAAGTCGTTTAGTCAACGCTACATATATGCCCTTCTCGCGAGACACTTGTACCAGAGTATGCAAGATAGGTTATACCACTCGCGTTTATGAGATTACGATAGTTTCTGTATCACCTTTACCAAAGGAGGGAGAAACATTGTCTGAAGCACGGGATCTATCTCGATCGGTCGTACACCGCCAACGCCCTCCAAATCCATGACTCCTATACGAGCGCTGGTATAGCGCATCAGCATCTTTTATATGTTAAACACACCTAGGAAGACAGACACATGGGTCGACGACGACCAGCACCTTCGTACACGGCGAGTTGGCGTCTAGAGCGAGGGCTTCCCGAGGGCGGTTGCTAATACCGGTAGGACGGCGTCGAGGCAGAGTTTCTTGCGATGGCTCGATGTATTGGTGGGTAATGCTCCGACGATCCTTAGTTGGTGATGTCCTGAACTTTTGGAGCCATAAGACTCAGGTCGCTGCAAGTTGTCCTCGTAGAAGAGGAACCGTACACCTTTTGTTCCTACGAGGCCCTGGAGCTCCCTCGAAACTGGGACGTCTCATGCTTGAAACGGCCTGCGGCTGTTTCTTTCTGAAATGGCATCCCACGCGAGGAGTTTCTGATGCGCCGAAGCATTTGATGATTAATTGACTGGTCGGGCAAGAGTCGGACTTGAACGGATGACTGGTGCACTCGCTAAAATTTCGACGTAAGTTTGCAGTCTTGTATACGGTGCATAGTATTCATATCAGATATCCCGTACTCCCGGCGATGGAGGTTCAATAAGTAAACTATCTTTATGAGCCACTGTATTTAGCGTTTATTGTGAGCCACGGTAGCATTGTACTGAGCGCAGCTAGCCGTCATATAAGAGTTTTTTGTGTGGTATTCATGACTCATGAATACCACACAAAAAACTCTTATATGAATCATGAGGTTTTCAAGCCAGTGTAGATGTGTACATGATACGAGCGGACGACAACTTTGTGATCGTGAGAACTAGGTAGATACCGAAATATAAATGATTATGTAACCTATGGTTCCACGCTGGCATTTGCGCCTTTCGACGCAACATTAAGATTTGTAAGATTAGGATAAGCGGTCTCGAAACTCGTACCCAACTCTGCCTCGGAGTCGAAAAGGATGTCTTCGTCACTCGAACGGAGCAGCTTGTCTGCGTTATTGCCTTTCTTATTCGCTGTCTCGGAAGGCGATGGGAGCTTGGACACTGATCAGTTCTGGGGAACGTTGGTCAAGGAACAGTGCGTGTTGCTTTTCCTCACTTGATCTATGACTCGATGACATTTGCATCCCATGCAGATACTTGAGCCTCGATACTTCAAGCGTAACGCAGGTCGTCAGAGCCAAACAATTCAAAACTGCAAGGATATTACAGGAAAAGGCCGCCGGGATGCTTCTCGTACTGCAGACCTTGGCACGCTCGTTGGAGGAGATTAATACGACGTTTAAAGAGCGCACTGACCGCATGGCGTGCAGGCAGGGTTTGGATAGCTTGCCCGACGAGATTCTTTTACACATACTGGGTTCCGTTACGGTGTTCACAGAGGCTTTGGGGCTTTCACAAGTTTGTTCGCGGTTCAGACAAGTGATGGTGGACTCTCCTCATATCTGGGCGAATTGCAGGCTGAACACGAGCATGAACCCTCGGCAGATCGGGGCTCTCATAGGAACCGGACTTACCCGCTTAAGATCAGCATTGGCAGCCAGAACCGGTGCAATAATTGGAGTCGACGCGTGGAGACCCTATTCTCTCTGAAAGATCGGATCGAGGAGCTCGAATTCCACTGGTTGTCTACTGGCGAATATAAACAAATTTCAAGACAATATCCTGAATTTCAAATGGCCAACCTTCGCAATTTGACTATCAAAACGTACAGTTCTGGAATCTCCAATTTCTATGCGTCGTGGTCCTTACCGAATCTCAAATGCTTGTGGCTCACAAATGTCATCCCCGCGCCAGTCTTCGGACAAAATGTATCTTACTGCCATATGGGATTCTCGCACTATTTCGATCCTAAAACATTAAAGCCTTTTCTTCAATCGTTGACATCCTTGGAAACTCTGAATATCGAGCTCGATGACTTTTCTACTGGTTTCGAGTTTATCGATGAAGAGGAGGAAAGAGATGAGGAGGAGGGTAGCGGCGAAAAGGAGGAGAGTGACTACGACGACGACAATGGCCAAGAAGATTTGAGTTCCCGGATCTCCAACATCACTTCTTTCTCTTTCACTGTCATCGGTAAACCATCGCTCCTGTTTGCGAGATGCGTCCTTGAAACCGTTCCTTTAAACGTCACCGAAATGTCACTCACTGTCGTCTACTACAAACGTGATAATGGCTCCAAAACACGAAACTATTTCAATAAATCGTTGCGACGTTTCCCAATGCTCAAGGATCTTCATCTCTATTTCTCAGGGCCCTACTCTGATTATCATTTGGATTTTTCCGACATCCTACTCGAGGTACCTCGAAGCTTGGAGAACCTTCGAATTGAGGCGCCTGGGCACACCTCTGTTTATGGTTTCAGCGCCCCTGGACTCCATACTCTTCATTTCCGCAATTGCGACAGAGTGGATCTTGAATTTCTCAAGACAGTCCGCACCGGATTCCTCTTTCATAATGTGGTGATCAGAAAGGTTGAGGTTGTTGACTGTCGTCTTGTAGAAGAAAAAAAACTCCGAGACACTTTCCCAAATTCGGAGGTCGTTTGGAAACCTTGATCTAGTGCTTCCGAAATACGTGAGCTCTCATTCGCTTGGTTGATATATTATTTTCGCTAACACACCGTCCTCGCGTAGGAACCTTACCCCGTAATCACAGAAAACTTCATATCTCATTTCCGATGATTTCTATTCAATCTTGAAGACAAGCTAGGTAGCGCTTTGCCTCGCATTCAACGTCTTTCTTGTCCATTCCTTCCTTCCATTCTTCGCGATTTTGTTTCTTGCCTGATAAGCCTGCGTCAAGTATGCTCAGAATTGTATTTGCACTTCCATGCTCCTGATTGCGCCAGTAGCGTCGTTTGGATTTGTCTCCTAAAACTGTCCAGCCAAGGCTACCTATATGCCCGTGGTGATAGCATTAATTTCATTCTTGCAATATTCTTGCGTCAGAGTGTATGTACAACATGGGATAGTCCGCTCGTATTTATGTCATCCAGAGAACGTTTTGTATCAGGCTTACCCGAAGAGAAGCAGACGACGGGACAACACGCTGTCTGGAGCATGGGATCTATCGCGATCGGATGGACATCGCCAACGCCCCCTGAGTCCTCAAGGACTCCACAATCATATACGAGTGCTGAGATAGCGCATTAGCATCGCTAATATTTAAAATGCGGCTGGGAAGCTGCCTCACGACTTGAACCGTTTGGAGCGAGTCGGTACAACACGAAAGGGCGAGCACAGCCGGCTGGTTAAGACACTTCGGAGATGAGTATCATGGAAGAGGTGGATTTGCTGTCTTAGGTGTGGTAGATAAACTCACTAGATGGCACGTAGCTCGGAAAGAACGAGATGCGGCTTTGACAGATGCGCCGAATGCAGACCACTCAACGTCCACAATCTGCAGTATTTCATGCTCGTTGGTCCGTCCGGAAAGAGATATTTACGGCATTACGAGTTTCATTCTTCAAGGTAAGATACAGAGTTCGTTCTAAAGAAGTGGGACTCCCGATAACGCAGCGTCGCATCCAGAACATTCCGAATATGTATCAAGTTAACGAGCACACAAGCCACACGTGAAGGTAAAATGCAATGTTGTGAATCAGTCGCGTCTCCACAAAGCAGAGCATAACGAATATATACACGCATACCTTGAACCGAGGTCGTGGTTTAAGGGCCTAGATATTACTTGTAGGCGCCATGGACGAGGTCTGTAAGGAAAGAAACGAGAGCGCAGAGCGTAGTAAACATGCAATTTGCCCTTTGGCAAGTTCTGGCAGGCATCGCAGCAGGGCATGCAAGAAGCGCGCATTCAGCGCCTGCGAGTCAAACTTCCAGACCAACTTCACATATAGAAGGGAGGGGAAGTCGTTTGTCACGTCCTCAGACCTCTTCACTTGTCACTCCAAAGCCTTTCATCCTCCGCCGATGCGCTTCTTCTGGCGTTCGCGCATTCGATTCGCGTTCTACGTCCTCCGGCGGGACGCCACGCTTTCCGAGAAACGCCTCCGATATTCACCAACGAACGGCGGGACACGCTCGCCGCACCACATCGTGATCTATTCGCATCTCATATTCCGAGCGCGAGACCGCCTCGACAGTCTCGCATCTCCAGAATCGCTCTGGCTCCAATTCGGAGTGTCGCCCATCCCACCGACGCCAGGATCAAACAGGCCTTGTCAGTGCGTGCCGACAGCACTTGATCCATCTGGACAGGCCACGTACAAACCCCATTCAGCAGGCCGCCTTTTCTGCATGATGTATATCGGCACTGCGGGATGCACACGGCGCACCTCCACTCTTCTCTTCAGTGAGGACGCCGTCCGCATCCGCAGCAGTTAATCAGCAGAGAGCAGCAGCGGGCCATTAAGAGGTCGTCCGCGTTCCATCAGGGTCGTCCGCGCCCGTGTTTGGCTGGAAAGCCCGCAGCAGGACGCGGCGGCCCCACGTCCGCGCAGCGATCACGGAGCGCTTCTTTCCGCATCCGGCACCCGGTGAACGCGCTTTTCTCCTTTCTCTTCGTCTAACTATCTGACAATGACATGGACCTTCGATCGTCATGCTGGGAGAAACTCACGTTCAGCGGTGATGCGACTCGGGACACAAAAATTGTAATCGCGCGGTTTGTTGACAGGTTCCTTCACACCAAGGTAGTCGATTGCACAAATTGCGCTCGCCGTAGGGTTCCTCGCCAACATGAGGGATACACGCGCGGCTTGTATGTCGACCGGGACCGCTGAAGACAAAACGTGCTGCCTAGTATCGCTCGAGCGAATGCCAGCGTTGGTGGTGGGCTTGGGGAATCTGATGAAGGATCCATTATCAGATTGACCTCGTGGGCACGACTACTCACGCGAAACCGACGCCTGCGATCACGGGCAGGACCTTCCTCCCGCTGAAGCGGGTTTGCAGGAACACGAATGAGATGGCCATGACAAAAATAGACGTCGCGGCTCGCACCACTTGATGGAACTAGGCGCGCGATCTCAGCAAACGAGCTCTGCGTATGAAGAACCGAGGGCGGCAGCGACACTCACCAGGACAGTGACGAGACCGAGGCTCTGATTGCTCACGGCGATTTTCACCGCAGCGAGTACCGCGTTCTCGGACAGCGCGGCTTCGTCGAAGCCGCTCGGATTCGACTCAGCTTGGATTCGGCATGCATTCCTTCCATGCACGACTTCCCGTCGCGAAAGCTTCAGTCTATGTCAAAGACGGCGCATTCCGCTGAGAACGGTCAGTGGGATTCAACAGTCAAATGGCTAGTCGGGAGAGAACCAGACGTGGTCGGGTGGCTAGCGCACTCACCTGTTTTCCCTCCAAGCTTTAAGGCTTTTGCATACAGAGTATAAGATTCATATCAAACATGTATTCCATTTACGCGTTTTCCGCCGGCGAGACCTGCGATGGAGGTCATATGAAGAAGAATCCTCTCTTTCAGAACACTAGCCCATCTCAATTCTGTGGAAGGGGCTACTATGTTTAGCGTCTATCAAGAATCATCAGCTTTGCGATCATAACATAAAGAGGCAACCCCCACTTGAGACACAGCCACATCAATTCTTTGTCAGGATTGATCGGAATTAGTCAGATTTAGTCAGCGCTGACTAAAATGTGCATTTAGTCATCCATCAAATCCATCAAATCCTCTTCCTCCCTCCAAAAGCGGCAACTCTGCAGATCTCAAATGCACATCCAAATGCGGCAACACTGCAAGTCCGAAAATACAATCTCAAAGCGGCAACAGTGCAAAAACAGGCTCAAAGCGGCAACTACAGTTGAAATAATTCCTAAACTGGCACTTATGCACTTTAAAATATACAGCTTCAAAGTAAACCTCATCCATGTAGTAATCAAATAATCTCAGAGCAACCTTGAAATGCCTAAACTATCATCTTACATTTAAAAGAAAACAGCACACCTCTTTCAAAAATTACCCATAATATTACTAAGCAGCAACCCCACAGAGTCATCCATCCCCAGAGAGTTCATGAACCCAGAGAGTCCCAGGCGAAGCCTGGGACTCTCGGCTGGTCATAACATAAAGAGGCAACCCCCACTTCAGACACAGCCGCATCAATTCTTTGTCAGGATTGATCGGAATTAGTCTGAATTAGTCATATTTAGTCAGCGCTGACTAAATTGCGCATTTTAGTCATCCATCAAATCCATCAAATCCCCTTCCTCCCTCCAAAAGCGGCAACTCTGCAGATCCTTAAATACACATCCAAAAGCGGCAACACTGCAAATCCGAGAATACAGTCTCAAAGCGGCAACAGTGCAAAAATAAAATAAAGAACAGGCTCAAAGCGGCAACTATTGCTCAAATAATTCCCTCAACTGGCAATTCTACAAAATTGGAACTTTCAACAGCCTCTCACACCACTGATGCACTTTATAATATACAGCTTCAAAGTAAACTTCATCCATCAATTTAACCTTGAAATGTTCAAACTCTTATCTTACAGGTGGCACCAAAAAGTGTTGATGTTTCCCAAAAAGGGAAGGTGACTCACATCCGGCTGTCACTTAGCTGTCACAATCCAGTTACACATGCTAAGTACATCCACGAAAAATGCTTGAGCACCAGAAAAGCTGTGTCATGCATATAGCAAGCAAACATGCTGTATATATGAAGGAGCTTAGGAGAAAAAGTGCCCAAGATGGTAGATGCAAATCACTGAGGGGGGGTGTCACCACTTTTTGGCGCCACCTGTATATTTAAAAGAAAACAATACTTCCTCTTTTTTTTAAAACTTTTACCCATAATATAATATTACTAAGCAGCAACCCCACAGAGTCATCCATCCCCAGAGAGTCCATGAACCCAGAGAGTCCCAGGCGAAGCCTGGGACTCTCGGCTGGTCGTGAGAACTAGATACCAATATAATGCTTATGTAATTTTCGGTTCTTCGCTGGCACTTGCTGCGACAACGAAGTTAACCTTGCACGCACGTACCCATCACCGCCCCAGAGTTAAAAAGGATGCTTTCTCACCTCGAATGGAGCAGCTTGTCCGCGCTACTACCTTTCTTTTCCGCTGTACCGAAAGGCGGTGGAAACTTGGACACTGATCAGTTTTGGGGAATGTTGGTCAAGGAACAGTGCGTGGTGCTCACTCGGTCAATGACTTCGCGATGATTATTTCTCCTGCAGGAACTTGATCCTTAACACTTCGAGCGGAACACAGGTCGTCGGAGCCAGAGCAATTAAAAATGCAAGGATATTACAGAAAAAGGCCGCCGGGATGCTTCGCGTACTGCAGACCTTGGCACGTTCGTTGGAGGAGATGAACGCGACATTCGGAGAGCGCACTGACCGCATGGTGCGCAGGCACGGTTTGGGCAGCTTGCCTGACGAGATTCTTTCACACATACTGGGCTTGTCTGCGTTACGACCTTTCTTTTCCGCTGTACCAAAAGGCGATGAAAGCTTGGACACTGATCAGTTCTGGGGAATGTTGGTCAAGGAACAGTGCGTGGTTCTCACTTGGTCAATGACTTTGCGATGTTTATTTCTCCTGCAGGAACTTGATCCTCGACACTTCAAGTGGAACACAGGTCGCCGGAGCCAGAGCAATTAAAAATGCAAGGATGTTGCAGGAAAAGGCCGCTGGGATGCTTCTCACTCTGCAGACCTTGGCACTCTCGTTGGAGGAAATGAACGCGACGTTCGAAGAGCGCACTGACTGCATGGCGCTCCGGCAGGGCTTGGACAGCTTGCCCAACGAGACTCTTGAACACATACTGGGTTCCGTTACGTCGGTGTTCACAGAGGCTTTGGGGCTTTCGCAAGTTTGTTCGCGGTTCAGACAAGTGATGCTTGACTCTCCTCATATCTGGGCGAATTGCGTGCTGAACACGGACATGAACCCTCGGCAGATCGGGGCTCTCATAGACAGGAAACGGAATTGCCCGGTTAAGATCGTCATTGGCGGCCAGAACCAGTGCGATAATTGGAGTCGACGCGTGGAGACCCTATTCTCTCTGAATGATCGGATCGAGGAACTCGAATTCCACTGGTTGTCTACTGGCGAATATAAACATATTTCAAGACAATATTCTGAATTTCAAGTGGCCAACCTTCGCAATTTGACCATCGAAACGTTCAATCCTGGAATCTCCGATTTCTATGCGTCGTGGTTCTTACCGAATCTCAAATGCTTGTGCCTCACAAATTTCATCCCCGCGCCAGTCTTCGGACAAAATCTATCTTACTGCCATTTAAAATTCTCGCACGATTTCAAACCTGAAACATTAAAGTTTTTTCTCCAATCGTTGACATCCTTGGAAACTCTGGATATCGAGCTCGATGACATTTATTTTTGTATCGAGCATATCGATGAAGAGGAGGAAAGAGATGAGGAGGAGGGTAGCGGCGAAAAGGAGGAGAGTGACGACGACGACGACAAAGATTTGAGTTCCCGGATCTCCAACATCACTTCTTTCTCTTTCACTGTCATCGGTAAAACAGTGCTCCTGTTTGCGAGACGCGTCCTTGAAACCGTTCCTTTAAACGTCACCGAAATGTCACTCACTGTCGTCTATTACAACCGTGATAATGGCTCCAAAACACGAAACTATTTCAATAAACTGTTGCGACGTTTCCCAATGCTCAAGAATCTTCATCTCCATTTCTCAGGGCTCTACTCTGATTATCATTTGGATTTTTCCGACATCCTACTTGAGGTACCTCGAAGCTTGGAAAACCTTCGAATTGAGGCGCCAGGACACACTTTATTCATGAGTGGTTGTGATCATACGCCCCCTCGGCTCCGTACTCTTCAGTTCCGCAATTGCGACAGAATGGATTTCGAATTCCTTAAGGCCGTCCGCGATGATTTCCTCCTCAATGATGTGGTAATTGGAAAGGCCGAGGTTGTTGGCTGTCGTCTAGTAGAAAAAGAAAAACTCCAAGACGCTTTCCCGAACTCGGAGGTCCTTTGGAAAACGTGATTCCGAAATACGTGAGCTTTCGTTCATTTGGTTGAAATCTTCTCTACTATACCGCCCTTACGTAGGTGTACGCAGGAACCTTACTCTATAATCACAAAAAACCTTCATATATCATTTCCAGTATTTTCGATTTACTTCTGAAGAGAAGCAAGGTAACGCTTACGCGTCTTTAGGTCAGGAAACAAACGGAAAAAAAATATCTTGATAATATATCGCCGCTCTTTCATGCCCTTGACAGTGTTATTTGCATCCTAAAATTGTCCAGTCGATGCTACCTATATGCCCGTGATTATAGCATTAACTTTGTCCTCGTAAAATTCTTGTGCCAAAGTATGCAGGAAGGAGGGAGACAGCGGGAGAAACATTGTCTAAAGCATGGGATCTATCTCGACCGGTTGTACATGTACATCGCCAACGCCTTCTAAATCCATGACTCCCATACGAGTGCTGATATAGCACATCAGCAGCGTTTATATGTTAAACACACCTAGGAAGACACAGACACATAGGTCGACGACACCTAGTACCTTCATATACGAACTTTTGGCGTTTCGAGCGAGGATTTTCCGAAAGCAGTTGCTGAGCAAGGGCGCGCAGGTAACGGAGAACAACGGGTTTGCAAGCAGATGCGCGTTACTATGGAAGATGATTAAAAACCGGAACTGGGCTCGAAATTCAATTGCACCTCGACATTTCGTTATTTACTATACAGCATTTCCGTCGACAAGCAGTACTAAATGATCTGCGATTATGTTATACTGTCTTCCGGAAAACAATACAAAGCTTCAGTCAAGGTACTGGATGACGATGGTTTTATAATCCTTCATCACAAAGCAGAGAGCGCCGCTGTAGAAGTCCACTCTCGCACTGTGAGCATTTGGTATATCGAGTGTGCGGCGCACCACTTCTCCCCCGCAAGAGACAGTAGCGAGTATCCACTCCTTTGGGCGTTTTCCCCATTCGAGACCATCGTAGAACTCGATCACCATCGAACCAGCCTGCGAAGGCCGGCTCACGCGACTGTTCATGTTAAGGTGCTGATACACAATTATAGTCCCCGGACGTTCAAGGTGCGTGATGGATGGAAGGTGGTCATTTGCCCCGAACTCGGACACACCGGCTGTATCTGTAGGTATATCCAGGAGGAAAGAATGCACGGTAGGGCAAGCTCGAGAGTCGTTACTGATGTCCACCGACATGGTGATATTGATGCCTTTTCGTTTTCGTTCCGCTTCGGGCTTCCAATGGAAGGTGCAGATGGACAACTTTGCATGACTCTGGACATGGCCCGGTCCCGGTATATGCGGGATGAGGCAGCTGGAATAAGGAATGCTATGTCCCAGTGTCGGAGCCTGCACCACGCCCGAGTCAGAGAAGTTGCGTATGGACGAAAGGGAAATGGCAATGATTGACATATCCGGATAGTGCTGTAACGCGCCAATGATATAGCCATCCACCAAGTGTATGTCTTCGAGAAGACACTGCAGAAAGCAAAGCATCAGTCCATTTCAACTCCCGCCTTTCATGAGATGTGGTTACACACGTCAAAAATGACGACGGAGCGTTTTTCTTTCCAAAATGTCACGAGAAGCTTTCCCAATATGGAGACTGCCAATACGTCGCCACTCAACCTTGCAACCTCCACTGACCTCATCACGGGATCAGCTTCTGTCTGGTACGTGTAAAGCGGTTCTTCAGACGTTCCTCGGGGCGAGACTTGGAATATCTCGAGAGTTCTGATCAGCAGTAAATCATCAGTATGGCACAGCAGTTTAGGTGTTCAGTTAATACCGTATGTCTTACCTTTCGCCGGTATTCCAGCCAGGAGGTTCGCTCACCACGAGCACGCGCACATCGTCATCCGCCTGCATTTCATAAGCGAATCCCGTCCTCAGCACGACGCGAGAGTCACGCGGACGGTAAGTCCAGATACACTTGCCGGCCGGCACGGTCCAGCACTGCAAGTATCCCGAAACCCAGAGGACCAGGAGGAGCGAGCCGCCAGGGAGCAGTTCCATATCGTGAACGAGGTCATGTTTTCCTCCAGGTCCGCCGCCCGAGTTCTCGGATCCGACGCGTATTGTGGTTTCGCGTGTGGGTCGCATCGGGGCGGGGCCGGTGCAATTTAGAAGGCGCCGGTGCGCGCGTACGACTAGGGTGCGTAGTTGTTCCAAGGTGAGGTCACTGATAGAGACATGGTGGGGTAAATCGGGTGCATGGTCTTGTTCCAGCGCACGGAGGCGTTCTAGCCAGAAGAATTTGTTTAAGACTGCCTTACGAAGAGACTTGCATGTCTGAAACAAGAATTGAAGAGAGATCTACAGTCAGACAAGCATATTGGGAACACGCACAGCCTCGAGAGCTAGGAGTGCCTTGGAGTCCGACGACGACATGGCGATTTTGAACCAGATTTCATTTGGAACTGCAGAGGAGTCGAGAGGCATTTCTGAATGGACCATTGTACACGGCAGGACCTGCACTTTAATATGCTTCATGCAGTTTGCGCCAGGCTCGTAACTAGCTACCATGTGGCGGTTACTCCATGGTGGATGCCTGCGGGCCTAACTTCGCGCGGGGTTGGAAGCAAAGCTGTCGGGACTCGCGATCATTGCGGTAGGTTGGCTTCGCTCGTGGCGGTGAGAGTGGACGCACTCGAAATTCTGGTGGACAAAATCATATTCCTTAACTTGCTCCCCTTGGCGTTCTGTCCGCTTCTCCTTTCCCTAGTCCCCGGGAGGCGCCTTCCGGACTAGTCCTCGTACGCTTCTGAATCCGTGCTCGAGCCAAAGTTGAACTAAGCATTATTATGAGTACCATGCCCAAGCTCCCTCCTCGCGCGCCTGTACGCCTCCGGCTGACTCCTGCGCACACTACACGGTCTTCCTCAAAAAATGAAGGCGTACACGGCCTCGAGATGTCAACTGCGCTCGGAGACGGGGAATGCAGAGCGTGGGGAGGACGCCTTCGCTAGCTGGTTTGGATGTTCTCAATGTACTCGAATCGCTTGGCATCAGCTAGCACGCTGCTCTCTTCATGACTGTCTTCTGGCTGCAGGGCGGCCGATAGTTTGGGGCAAGACTTCGACGCGTCGCTGCGTCGGCGTCACTGTCACGCTCAGCCCTCTGATTCCCGCTCGTCATTCGAGACAAGTTATCTGCCGTGTTGAGATCAGGAATGGTATTCTTCTCGAAAGAAGCCCTTTAGCGTTTACCATAATACCAAGAACATCGACGATGTTGCGCTGGTCACGGCTAGAGCATCAGCTTATTTGTGATCGTGTGAACTAAATACCAATCTAAATGCTTATGTAACTTATGGTTCATGTGGCATTTGCTGAGCATCGACCTTTCAACACAAAGTTAGTCTCCTAAGACTAGGATAAGCGGCCTTGAACCCAGAACGCACGTACTCAACCCCTCCCCGGAATCGAAAAGGATGTCTTTGTCTCTTGAATGGAGCAGCTTGTCTGCGCTACGACCTTTCTTTTCCGCTGTACCGAAAGGCGGTGGAAACTTGGACACTGATCAGTTCTGGGCAATGTTGGTCAAGGAACAGTGCGTGGTGCTCACTTGGTCAATGACTTCGCGATGCTTATTTCTCATGCAGGAACTTGACCCTCGACACTTCAAGCGTAATGCATGTTGTCAGAGCCAAAGGAATCAAGAATGCAAGGATGCTTCAGGAAAAGGCCGCCGGGATGCTTCTGACTCTGCAGACCTTGGCACGCTCGTTGGATGAGATAAACGCGACGTTCAAAGAGCGCACTGACTGCATGGCGCTCCGGAACGGCTTGGACAGCTTGCCAGACGAGATTCTTTCTCACATACTGGGCTCCGTTACGTCGATGTTCACAGAGGCTTTGGGACTCTCGCATGTCTGCTCGCGATTCAGAAAAGTGATGCTGGACTCCCCCCGTATCTGGGCAAACTGCAGGCTGAACACGAACATGAACCCTCGGCAGGTTGGGACTCTTGTACACAGGAGTCGGAATTGCCCCCTTAAGGTCGACATCGGTTCCTACCGCCTTAAATGGGAACGTGTGGAGTACCTCTTCTCCCTGAAAGATCGGTTGGAGGATCTCAAATTCCACTGGATAAACTTCTACGAAAGCGAACAATTTTCAAAACATTATCCTGAAATTCAAATGCCCTGTCTTCGCAAATTGACTATCAATGATGCATACATGCCTACTCGCTCCCTTCCATTCTATGAGTCGTGGACCTTGCCAAATCTAAAATACTTAGGATTCACAAACTTCATACCCAAGCCAGTCTTTCGACAAAATTTATCTTGCTGCCATATGAAATTCATAGAGTTTTTCGAACCTGAAGAGTTAAAACATTTTCTTCAGTCATTGACATCTTTGGAAACTCTGGAAATCGAGCTCGTTGACCTTTCCGTTGACGATGAGGATAACGATGACGAAGAGAACGACGGCAACGATAACAGTGTCCAAGAAGATTTGAGTTCCATCTCTTCTTTCTCTTTCAGCGTCATCGGGGAAACATCAGTTCCGTTTACGACACGTGTCCTTGAGGCCATTCACCCAAAAGTCACCGAAATGTTATTCACCATCGTTCATCCCAAATGCGACAACCGTGACGATTACTCCAAAATCCATTCGCGCCGGGCCTGTCTCCTTGAGGCAATGCAACACTTCCCAACGCTCAAGAAACTGCATCTCCATTTCTCAGGGCCCGACGACTCTTATTATATTGATCTTGGCGAAATCCTACCCCTTATGCCTCGCTTGGAAACCCTTCGAATTGAAGCGCCTCGGCACAGCTTAATGCCTCTTCATAATTACACACCCGCTCGACGCCGTGCTATTCGTTTTTGTAATAGGGACTCATTGTATCTTGGCCGCCGTAGGGCCGGCTGCGATGCTGTTGTCTATAATAATGTGGTGATCGGAAGGTTTGAGATTGTTGGCTGTTGTCTAGATGATGAAGAAATATTTCGAGGCGCTTTCCCGAACTCGGAGGTCGTTTGGATACCTTGATATAGTGCTTCCGAAATACGTGAGCTCGCATTCATTTGGTTGACATATCGTTTTTTCTAACACACCGTCCCCGCATAGGAACCTTACTCCATAATCACAGAAAACCTTCATATCTCATTTCCAATGTTTTTAAGGCAAGCAAAGTAACGCTTCCCCTCACACTCAACGCCTTCCTTGTCACCAACATCTTCCGCTTTCTTGCAATCGTTGTTTCTTGTTTCATATGCTTGCGTCGAGTATGCTCAGACCTGTATTTGCGTCCTAAAACTGTCCATTCAACGCTACCCATAAGCCCGTGATGATAGCATCAATTTTGTCCTCGCGAAATTCTTGTGCCAGAGTATGCAAGATAAGATATATTACTCGCGTTTATGAAATTACGTGAGCACCTGTATCACCTTTATTGGAAGAGATTTAAGAAAAGGAAAGAGACGGCGGAAGAAACATTGTCTGAAGCATGGGATCTCGATCGGTCGTACATCGCCAACGCCCTCTAACTCCACGACTCGACTCCTATACGAGTACTGGTATTGCGCATTAGCATCACTGATATGTTGAATACATCTAAAAAGCTGCCTCATGTTTCGAACCGCTTTGAATGGGTCGGTACAAACCGAAAGAGTGCTGAGCGTCGAGCACAGCCGGCTGGTCAAAATGCCTCGGAGACAGGTATATCATGGAAGAGGCGGAATTACTGTCATAAGCATAGACGATTAAATTGTGTAAAGGTAATCTGCAATGTCGTGGATCAGTCGCGTCTCTTCAAAGTAGAGCATGATGAATATATACGCATACCTTGAACCGAGGTCACGGCTGAGAACCTGGATTCCACTCGTGTGCGCCATGAACGATGTCCCTAGAGATAATTGAGAGCAAGCGTGGTCGACATGCAGATTACGGTCCGGCAACTTCTGCCAGGCGTTGCGGGCGCCTTCAACGCCGACGAGTCAAAATTCCAGACCAACGTCACGTATAAAAGGGGTAAATGTCGTTTGTCGCGTCCTCAGATTCGTCACTTCGAAGCCTTTCAACTTCCGCCAATGCGCTTCTTCTGGCGCTCGCGCAGTCGTTCGCATTCTATGTCACCCGGCAGGACGCCCGCTTTCCAAGAATGCCTCAGACATTCATCCATGAATGGCGGGACACACTCGCTGCACTACACCGTGAACTATCTACATATTCCGAGCGCCAGAACGGCCTCGACAGCCTCTCATCTCCGGGAGCTTCGACAAAGCGCACTAGCTCCAGTTCGGTGTCGCCCACCTCACCGACTCGCGCGGATCAAGCGTGCCGACAGCAATCGATACATCCAGACAAGCCACGCCCAAACCTCATCCAGTAGTCTGCCTTCTCTGCATATTAAATGTTGGCACTGGGGGGATGCGCCAGCATCTCCACTTCTTCAATGGGACGCCCGTCGCCTTCGACGTCATCCGTAGGTACCGCTGTCAATCAGCAGATAGTAGCGAGCCACCACGAGGTCGGCTGTTTCATCAGGTAGGTCGTCCGCGCCTGGCTGAAAAGTCCTCCCATGACTCAGCAGTATCGACGCAACCGACCACATCCGCTTCGCGGTCACGGAGCACTTTTTCCGTATCTAGCACCCGGCGAACACGCTTTTCTCCTCTCTTCTTCTAACTATCCGACAAGGACCTTGATAACCATGCCAGGAGACACTCACCTTCAGTTGTGATGCGACTCGGGACGCAAGAATTGCAGTCGCGAGTCTGTTTAGCAGGCTCCTTCATTTTTAAGCAGTCGATTGCACAGATTACGCTCGCCGTAGGGTTCCTCTTTGAGCATCGCCAACATGAAGAATACATGCGTGGCTTGTATGACTGCTGAAGATAAGACGTGCCACCCAGAATCCCTCGAACATGTGTATGTTAGCATTCGTAGAGAGCCTGGAGAATTTGAAGAAGGATTGGGAATGTAAAGGGGTTACGCCGATGTACATTATCAGATTGACCTCTTCTCGATGAATCCTGTAGTGCGTGGAGTTGGAGGAGCTCATGCTCGGCTGGGAAACTGGAGGACGTCAATGGAGATGGCTTTGAGCGTGGCAAGGAACGTGCTCAGGAGGGTGAGCAGCAGGCTCCAGGTCGTAAAGTAATAGTCTCCGAGTGTACTGCAGTGGAATTGGATTGAAGATAAACGATATGCAAGTAGGCATGACTACTCACGCAAAACCGACGCCTGCGATCATGGATAGGACCTTCCTCCCGCTGAAGCGGGTTTGCAGGAATATGAAGGAGATGGTCATGACGAAAATAGGCGTCGCCGCTTGCATTACTTGATGGAACTAGAGGCGCGATCTCAGCAGGCGATCTCTGTAGATGGAAAATCGAAGGCGGCAGGGACTCTCACCGGAACAGTGACGAGGCCAAGGCTCAGATTCCTCACGGCGATGTCCACGGTGTACGTACACCACGTTGAACGCGGATAGCACCGCGTTCTCGGACAGCGAAAGCTGGCTCGACTCGAAGAACCCGTGCCCCATCAAGACGTGCCCGCCGAGGAAGGCCATGGGCTTATGCACGCGGGATGAAAGGGGCCTCGATGCTGGCGCGCTCGTCGCGAGAAGAGCATGAGGATGCGAGGGGGAGCGCCACCGAGGAGCATGCCCATGCTTTCGCCCACGGCGACGCTGCGAGCACGTCACGTAAGCCTTGTTGCATTGATTTGCTGTTCGCAGAGTCGTGATCCTAGTCTGGAAGATATTTCAGGTGAGCTCGACGTCGACGAACGGCGGAGACGACGCACAGTTACATGCGGACATGGAGGAAAGGAACATGTCGGCAGCGTGCGACGAGATGCTGCGGCACAGGGTTTCTGTGGCCATCTCAGACCATGTAAGAGAATAAAAAAATGCTGTAGAAATCGCGACTATTACCGCAATATTTGCTGTAAATTTTTAGCTGCCAGGGCACTCAGTTAGCGGGATATGACGGGTCTGAAGGCAAAAGCGCACTGCAAGGAAGAGGCGATTGAAAACAGGAGCTGGGCTCGACTAGGGCTCCGCAACGTACCCGTATATACGAAATACGGTACGGTACGGTACGGTCACGTACCAGTATCGTAATGCTCTCCGAGGGTCTAAAATACGGTCACGTATTTACGTGACCGTACACGTATTGAACCCGTATAATACGTCTGTATATGTTCGTAATACGTGATACGTGACCCTACACCCATACTATCTAACTAGAAGCATGTGATCGTGAGGTACATACCTCTAATTAGGTATTATAGTCTCCCAACTGCAAATAACACTTCAAGTAAATGCTGATTGCCGGCTATTTGACATCACTGCCGGCCGTGCCACCACAGCATGGATCGTCGGCACTGCCCGTGTTGGCGATCCACGCGACTTTTCATCGCCCATCAACGCACGCCGCCGGCTTCCCGCGCCGCGCGCGACACCGAGATAGTTGTGCTCGTCGTGTCGAACGACGAGCACGACTATCTCCCTCAATTTTCTACCTTTTCCAGTCTTTTTTTTTGCATCATACGTGTGTCATAGAGCAGATTCAAATGAAATTGGGAAAATAAAAGTGGGACTTTGGCGCCGCCACCCCCTCCCCCCTCCTCTCTTTTTTTTTCTTGCCACTGCCTGCTGTTTGCTCTTCTCAACAAATAAACATGATTTGATGCCGGAAAAAAGGCAAAATGTGACAAACTCTTGTAAAATTTCTAAAACGAAACTTTCTTCTATGTTTACATAACCCGTATACGACGTATCACCGTATACGGTCAGTACCGTACCAGTACCGTACCGTACATGCCCACGAAAACTCAAAATACGGACCGTATTAATACTGAACGTACCAGTATTCAGGTTTCGAAAATACGTACGTACCAGTATACGGTACAGTCATTCACCGGTCAATGGGACACCAAATCGCCATCGCGAACTCAACCACATGTTTCCGCTTTTTCACGAAACAAAAAATACTGGAAGGTAAACAAAACTTTAGAATGTCCTTACAGAATTTTGTGTAAAATAAAGGAGATATGGAAGAGATATAGTGAAAACAAAAAGTTGTGACGTTTTTGCTCCTCACCGCTCAATGGGACAGTAGCTTTCCCACGACCCTTACCACAATAGTAGAGTAACTACGGGTGGTACTGGCCACCAAATAATATGGTAAGTGCATGTACTGGTAGCTACAGATGTCCTCTTCGTGAATATTCCTCTAACCATGGATTTATATAATGTTGAATAATTAAATTGTCTTCGAAGCCATCTAGGACACATATGGGACTTCTGTAACACCTGTGACCTCTTGATAGGATAGAGCATATATATCGTCATTCTCAAGATCTGTTCAGATTCTCCTTCATATAATGTCATGTTTACGTTACAGACATATTCTCCTCTCATTATATGAAAAATCAGTGTAGATCCAAAGGGAGAAAATTTGTGCAGAAGGCAGAATGTATTGTGTCACACCAAGTTACAGTTACCATTTTAGTACAATTTGACTGTATTTTGAGCATTTCTCAAGCAATACTGAGCCTGGCTGGCTCACACTTGGTATACAGTACTTTGACATGCATTCAAGCTCGAAATCGCAAAATTAATTGGAAAAAACGGTTGAGAAATGGGTGTTTTAGGCGGGTGTCCCATTGAGTGGTGATGTCCCATTGACCGGTGAATGACTGTACGTTGCGGAGCCCTAGGCTCGACATTCAATTGTACCTCGACATTTCATTTACAATAACAGTACGTATTTCCTCCTACAAGCAGTACTGAGTGCCCTACGATCACGAGAAATTGAGATTTATGTGTCTACTGGGAAACAATCAGTCAAAGCACAAAACCTCAGTCAAGATACTGGATGACGATGGATTTCGCATCGTCCGTCACAAAGTAGAGCGCGCCGCTGTAGGACTCCATTTTCACTCTGGCCGAGCGCGGCATGTCGAGTGTGCGGTACTCCACTCCTCCCTCACAAGAGATGGTAGCGAGCATCCACACGACCCATGGGGGGTCATTGACAGGGGCACTATCGTAGAAATGCATCACCGCCGAGCCAGCCTGCGAAGGCCGGCTCACGCGACTGTATCCTCTAAGCTGCGGGTCCAAAATTATAGTCCCCGGACGCTCAAGGTGCGTGATGGATGGAAGTTGGTCATTTTCCCCGTCCTCTAACACACCGCCTCTATCTACAGTGGTCTCCAAGAGGAAAGAGTCCAGCGCAGGGAAACATCGAGGGGTTTCTGTGCTTCTTATGTCCACCGACATGGTGATATAGATGCCTTTTTGTTTTCGTTCCGCTCCGGGTTTCCAATGGAAGGTGCAGATGGACAATTTTGCAGCAGACCATTGCGAGACCGGGGTATGCGGGATGGGGCAGCTGGTATAGGGAATGTCGTGCTCCAGTGTCAGGATCTGCGTGGCCCGTTGTGCGGAGGCACTAGGCTGCATGTTGCGTATGGACGAAATCTGGAAGGCGATGACTGATTTGTTCTCGTAGAGACCGAACACGCCAATGAGATAGCCATTTACCAAATGTACATCTTGAAAAAAACGCTGTGCAGAAGGAAAGCATTAGTCCATTCCATTTCACGCGCTTTCATAAGATGTGGGTACACACATCACGGATCACGACCGAGCGATCTTCTTTCCAGAATGTCACGATAAGATCGTACATTGTGCAGGCTGCCCATACATCGCCACTTAATCTTGCAACTTTTACTTGTCCATTCATTTTGTTAAGGCATTCCAGCCTGCGCTTGTAAAGCGATACAGGAGTTTTTTTTCGGGGCGAGAATTGGAATATCTCGAGAGTCCTGAACAGCAGTAAAGTGTCAGTATAACATGGTGGATTTGACTGTTCCGTCGACATCGGATTTCTTACCTTTCGTGGGCACCCCTGTCAGCAAATTCGCTCACCGCAAGCACGCGCACGTCGCCGTCCGCCTGCATATCATAGGCGAAGCTGCACACTTTCAACCTCTGTGTATCAGATGAGGCATGCGGACGGTAACTCCAGACACACTCGCCGCCCGGCACAGTCCAGCACTGCAAGTCGCCCTTAGACCGCAAAACCAGGAGGAGTGCTCCGCCAGGGAGTAGCTTCATGTCCTTGACGTCGCCATATGATCCACCGGGTACGCTGTCCGAGTTCACAGATCCGATACGTATTATGGTTTCGCGTGTGGGTCGCGTCGGGGTAGGGCCAGTGCAATTGAGACGGCGCCGGTGCGCACGCACGACTAGGATGCGTAGTTCTTCCCAGGAGAGGTCGCTGACGGAGACTTGGCGGGGCAAATTGGGTGCATGGTCTTGATCCAGCGCACGGAGGCGTTTTAGCCAGACGACTTTGTCGGAGACCACCTCGCGAAGAAATTTGCATGTCTGAAACAAGAATTAGAGAAAACAAGAATTAGAGAGATTGACAGTCAGACAAACATATTGGAAACGCGCACAGCCTCGAGAGACAGCACTTCCTTAAGGTCTAAGAACGAGGCGATTTCGAACCAAATGTCGTTTGGAACTGCAGAGACATCGAAAGGCATTGCTGAGTGGCTTCAGGGGCAATGTACGCAGTGATTTTGTATGCCTCGCGCAGTTTGCGCCAGGCTCGTAACCAACTACCATGCGGTGGCTATTCCACGGTAGACGGCTACAAACATAAGTTGGCGCTGTTTAGGAAGCAAAGCTATCGAAAGTCGTGATCATTAAAATACACTCGAGCATTGCGACGGCTGGCGGATGGCTACGTTTGCTCGGGACAGGAAGCAAAGCTGTCTAGTCACGCAAGCATTGAGGCAGGCTCGTGACCAGTGAGACTCACTGCTGGACTCGCGAGTAGAAATCCGAGTGGACCTTCCTACGCCTCGGGCACGCACATCCTGCAACCATATTCCTCAGCTCGAGTCGCTGCACATCGTCCAAGAAGAAGATGAGCCATATGTCCTCCGTTTCGGAGAGATCCTGGAGCATATTCCTCCCAGGCTAGAACACCTCATGGAGCCAGAAACAGCCACGCTAGCCCTCCAAAACAGCTTAGTACCGGGTACACGCGAGTCGCCCATCTCGGCTTCGCCCGCCGAGCTTCCGGGAGGACGACAATGCTCTACAGGTTTGCACACCTAGTACGGCTTTGCAACTATCTGGTTTCTGCCGAGCCGAGCTGGAAATATTACGGGTCCTGCAATGTGGAATGTGCTTTGTAAGTAGACACGATGTATATTAAAGAGAACTTTAAGGCAAATATTACCTGCATGGATTAATTGCGTGTCCTTTTTACCTCGACTCTCGAACAACATGAAACGCTTTCACGTAATTTAGTACGCCAGCCAGGGACCATGTGAAGCGTCGAGAGGCTCGATGGTTTGCTTAACTGCCAGAAAAGAATCAAATTTGAATGGGTGACTAGCACTGTAGATGCACTTTGGCACTCTTGTATCCAGCGATGTTGCAAAGAGAGTGTGGGAGTTGTCCTCCACATATACGCGGTTACGTAACATGACAAACTTCAGCGTGCGTTCCTCCCTGCGGCTTCTGAGCCAGTGGATACGTATCTGTCGTGCGCGCTGAACATCGAAATATCGACTTAGCTAGACGTCTAAAATACACGGTCCTTAACACATCATGCGCGCGCTCCACCCAACATTGCTGCAGAATCGAAGGATGTCTTCATCTCTCGCATGCGGCAGCTTGTCTGCGTTGCTACCTTTCTTCTCTGCTGTCCCGGAAGGCGATGGCAGCTTGAGCCCTAATCATTTCTGGGGAAAGTTGGTCAAGGAGCAGTGCGTGATGCTCTTTTCTACTAGAACGACGATCTGATGACGTTCATACTTCATGCAGAAACGCGAGCCAAGTCCTTTTGGACGGAATGCCTGTTTTCGCAACGTTCGCGAACGCGAGGCAGATCCAGGAGGAATCTGCAGGCATGCTTCGCGCGCTTCAGGTCTTGACGGGCTCGCTGGAGGAGATGTGTACGACGTTCAAAGAGCACATCGATCGCGCGGCGCTGAGACGTGGCCTGGAGAACCTCCCTGACGAAATTCTTTCTCTCATATTGGGCTCCGTTACTTCGGTGTTCACAGAGGCTTTGGGACTCTCGCGTGTTTGCTCGAGGTTCAGACAAGTGATGCTGGTCTCTCCTCATATTTGGGCGAACTGCAAGCTGAACACGGACATGAGCCTCCGGCAGATCAAGGCTCTCGTAGACAGGTGTCGGAATTTACCGCTTAAGATCGACATCGGTTACCCCTATTATGAGTGGGATGAACGCGTGGAGTATTTTTTCTCCCTGAAAGATCGGTTGGAGGATCTCGAATTCCATCGGGTGTATCCTCACCAAAGCGAACAAGTTTCAAAACGTTATCCTGAAATTCAAATGCCCTGTCTTCGCAAATTGACTATCAGAAGTCGTACATTCGGGCCTACTGACTCCCTTCATTTCTATGCGTTGTGGTACATACCAAGCCTCAGATGTTTAGAATTCTCGAACTTCATCCCCAAGCCAGTCTTTGGACAAAATTTGTCTCATTGCCGTATAGAATTCACCTATGTTTTCTGCCCTAACGCTCTAAAGATTTTTTTACGATCATTGTCATCCTTAGAAACCCTAGAGATCACGCTCCTCAACCTTTATCTTGAAGGCGACGAACGCTACGAAAACGGCGACGCTGACGGCGACGGCGACGACGACGGCGACGACGACGGCGACGACGACGGCGACGACGACGGCGACGATGGCAGTCCTCGGATCTCCAACATCGCTTCTTTTTCTTTCAGCGTCATCGGAGAAACATCGTTTCCGTTTGCGAGGCGCGTCCTTGAAACCCTTCGTCCAGACGTCACCGAGATGTCATTCACTATCAATTATCCCGAGTGTGAATCTGTTTTCTATTACTTCGAAATCTATTCGCAACAAGACTATCTCCTTAGATCAATGCGACACTTCCCGATGCTCAAGAATCTTCATCTCCATTTCTCAGGGCCCGACACCGACTTAAATTTGCATTTCAGCCGAATCCTACTCCGCGTGCCTCGAAGCTTGGAGAACCTTCGAATCGAGGCGCCTGGGTACACCTTTTCGATGCCTGATTGTGGTTATACAACCCCTGAACTCCGTACTCTTCAGTTCCGCGATTGTGACAGAATGGATCTTAAACTCCTTGAGACCGTCCGCAACGATTTTCTCCTTAATAATGTGGTCATCGGAAGGGTTGAGATCGTTGGCTGTTGTCTAGTAGAAGAGGAAGATCTCCGAGACACTTTCCCGAACTCGGAAGTCGATTGGATACCTTGATCTAGTGCTTCAAAGACATGTAAGCCCTTATGTATTCGTACAACCTATCTCACCATACCCAGATAGGTGCTTATAAAAACCTAGGTTCAGAACGGACAGATGACCTTTGTATTGGATTCCCCGTGTTTTATATTTATCTCTGAAGACAAGCTAGGTAGGACTTTGCCTAGCGTGCCGACAGTCTTCCGCACTACATACAAGCCATTGTACGTCTATTTTTCGTGAAACCAACTGGTCATGGACGAACAGCTGATGATGTAAATTCGCCGTAGCGTTTAATTTATAGAGAATAGTACCGCCAAGCCATATTAGATCGTCTGAACTGCGCTGTTCGCTGTGATGGTGGTTGTAAATTCATTGCTGCCGCTGAGGCATCCGGGATGTTTAGATGTATCTTCTGTGGAATATGAGCTTACAAGATATGGCAAATGACCATTTGAAACAGATAATTATAACAGGAGGTGTTTATAGAGTTTATCTCGTAGCGAAACAGACTTCCTCTCAGCCTGCAGAGACGTGCGGCTCGAGTCCTGAGACTCCAGTTACTCGTCGATCATTAACTCTCATAGACAAGGAGACTCTCGTCGAGATATTCTCGAAGTCGAAGGTGACATTTGAGTCTTGAGTATAAAAACCACAGTGCTTACACTATATTTTCGAGTTCGTTCGAAGGTTTTGCATTGCTAAACTGTAACTTACTTCTTAGCACACGGATGTTTAGTTTCATCTCCTCCTTTGAGCAGCAGCGGCTTGGTAGGGTTGACCCGGAGCGAAATTGACTCTTTATTCCAAAAAACAACCAAAAGGCCAGCCGTTCATTTGATGTCTTGCCTTAACTTCCTTCCTCTGTCGCAGATTTGTTTCTTACCTGTATGCCTGAGTCAAGTATGTTCAGACCTGTATTTGCGCTTCCGTGCATCTGAAAGCGCTGGGAGCGTCTCGTTTGCATTTGTCTCCTAAAGTCGCCTAGCTAATGCTGTATGAACAACCATGACGACACCATCAATTTCATTCTCGCGAAGTTCTTGTGCCAGCCGCACCACTGGGCAACTTGAAATGGGCGCTCGAGATTATGAGAATCTCTGGATCAACTTTAACAGTTCAGAAGGATTGAAATTAATGAGCAGATGGACCGATTCAAAGGTGACTTGGGAGAGAAAATCTTCGACTCCCACTTCGTTGCCCGATTCAATTTACGTCTCCGACTGCACTCATACATCCAGGGATCTAGCGGACGAGAGGAAAGTCTGACTGCGAAACGCATTAAAAACTTATAAACACACGAACATCATTCTAGGCTTTTTTTGTAAAGTTTTGTTTACATATTGCCCCGCAGCGCCGAGCGTGTATCACATGCAGGCTTGAGCATAATCGATCGACTTGACGTAGCGAAAATGGCAACGGCCATCAAGAGACTCGTTTCTGTGCAGAGTAGGTGAGCAAGCACTCAGGATGCGTGTCTGACTAACAAACTGGTAAGATCATACTCAGTTCAGGCCTGAGCACCACAACGTGATTCGAAAAGCCGCTCGATTTATATTATGTAATGAAGAATACCGCATGGATAGAATGACGTTCAGCGCAGGGCCCCGGTAGTACGTATAGCACCAGCAATTTCACGCGCTTGTGAACAAGACACGCGATTCATTGATTTTAACCTCGAGGAGAGCGATGGCGGTAGTACACGTTTCTTGGAGCATGGGATCTATCTCGATCGAACAGACATCGCCAACGCCCTCTGAATCCTCAAGAACTGCACGACTCCTAAATGTCAGTTAGCATCGCTAATATGTAAAGCGCGTCTAGGAAACTGCCTCACGATATGAACTGCTTTGAGGGAGTCGGTATAACCGGAAAGAGCGCTGAAGAGCGCTGAAAGTAAAGCATGGCCAGCTGGTCAAAACGCCTCGGAGATGAGTCTATCGCAAAATGCAGATCTACTGTCGTAAGCGTGGATCATTAAATCGCTGTGCATGTGGATCAATTCACAAGGTGGCTCAGAAAGAACGAGACGCGTCTTTGACAAATGCCCCAAATCTGCCATGGGGGCAAACCTGTCAGCGTCAGACATCGTGCAGCATTTCACACTCGTCTCTGTTAACAAAGAAATCTTCACGACACAATGAGTCTCATTCTTCAAGATAAGATATAAAGCTCGTCTAAGTACCTGGAGCTCAAGCTAGCACAGTGCTGCATCAAGGACGAGCCAATCACTCATTTGATGAGCACATATACCGCACGTGAAGGTAATCTGTAATGTCGTGGATCAGTCGCGTCCTTAAGCGCGGAAAATAGATGTTCACCGTAAACCAAGGTCGCGGCTAAGGACCTAATTCCGCTCCTACGCGTCATGAACGAGGTCTGCAAGAAAAGACAGGGTGCGGTCGACATGGAATTTGCCATCTGGCAGGTTTGCCAGGCGTCGCGGGATAGCACGCGAGAAGCGCGCCTTCAGCGCCTGGGTCAAAGTCACAGGCAAATTGCACATATAAAGGATGGAAGAAACCACCAGTTCGTGTCCCCACAATCGTTCACTCCTGAAAACCCACCCGTACGTTGTCTCTGTCGCTTCAAAGCCTTTCATCGCCCGTCAATGCCTCTCTTCGGGCGCTCGCGCAGTCGCTCGCGTTCGGAGTCCTCCAGCGGCGGCACGCCTGCGCTTCCAAAGACGCATCCGGTATTCACCAGCGAGCGAAGGAACACACTCGCTGCGGAATGTCGGGATCTATCCGCGTATTACGAACGCCTGGCCGGCCTCGACAACTTCTCCTCTCCGGAACCTTCCACAAAGAGCTCCAGCTCCAGTTCTGTGTCGCCTACATCACCGGCTTCCCAGCTCACCGACTCGTCGGGATCGAGCTTGCGCTCATCGGGACGTGTTGACAATAGACGATTCAAACGGACTAATCACGCCCCTAACCTTTCTAGCAGGGGAGGCAGTCTGCCGTCCCTGCAAAGAATTCACAACATTACAGGGGATGCGCCAGCATCTCCACTTTCTCAATGGGACGCGTTCGACGTTACCACCGTGGATACCGCCGTGAATCTCCTGCAGGGAGTAGCGAGCTACCATGACGTCGACCGTTTCATCAAAGTCGTCCGCACCTGGTTGAAGAGTCTCCCAAGGCTCAACTACCTGGAAGCGGCCGCAGAAATCCGCTCAGCGGCCTCCAGCCACTTCTTCCACGTCTGGAACCCGGTGAGCATGCATCTCACCTCCCCTCTCTTGCCATCTAACATGTCTTTGACAATCGGACCAGGAAACACTCACCTTCAGCGGCGATGCGTCTCAGAACGCAGGCTTCGCGGTCGCAAGGCTCCTTGGTATGCTTCTTCGCGCCAAGGTGGCTGATTGCACCGATATCGCCCTTGCCGCAGAATTTCTCTTTGAGCGTCGCCAACACGAGGGATACATCCGCGCCTTGTATGAGTTGATCAACAACGCGGGAGATAGAGTAGCCCGCCCAGAATCCCTCGAGCGTATGTTGGCATTGGCAGAGGGCCTGGAGAACGCAAAGAACGAAGAGGGATGTCACGGAGTGGAGGAGCATGCTGATGTACGTCTTAGGATTAGTCTCATTTGATCGATCACTGATAGCGAACTCACTGCAGAGCATCGTCAATATCCTCCATTTCTACGAAAGCGCGCGTGCGTTCAGATCGTTCGAAACCTCTGTGGCCGCGAACAACGACCAGCTTGGCCGTGCCATCTAGTTCGCGCAGTGTCTGTTCCGTATCATGGATGGCAATAGCATCGCAATGTTTTATCTTCAAACATGCGTTCAGAACTTACCGCGCTATATGACCTTTATGTATCCCGTATGTCCTTCCTATGTGCGTTAGACTATGCAGGAAGCGATGGTGCGAACGAAAACGAACGTACCATCGCGTTATGGTGTTTTATTGGAAACCTTGGATCGTTGTTGAATGAATTGGACTAGGAAAGCACAAAGAGTGCGTGTTCAACACGCGGTTGGGTTAATTTTGACAATCTGAATCAATCATCGGTCGCGCGAAGAGAAGCTGAGGCGTATATACTTTCTTCATCGATACCGTGCTGATGAGCTGAACTGGTTGAAGCGAATGTACAGAGTAGATATATACACGTCACGCGAAGAGAAGTGCCTTTGCAAAACGACGTCCTCGGCTTCGTATTCAGAAAGAATCCAAAGATCCGAGTTCAACTCATGGTACCGGAATATAAGCACTCGACGACAATAAAATGCGCGAGGTTGCCACGAGGACTAGGTGTGGCTGACTTCAAATCGATTGGTTCGGTAGAAGAACGTGTCTTGAAAGTCGACTTACATTTGAACGCTGAGCCGTAACTAGCACTTCTTTGACACTTCACTTACTCCGGAAGCCCTTCTATGGTCGCCATACGTTGCAGCTTTCAACGCGTGTCCGTCCTTTTCGTATCGACCTTTAAAGGTGGGAGGGTGACTCATCGACAATCTTCAGCACTATGAGAGGGTCTATTCCGGTATCAACAGAGCATAGTACCAATCAGACGAGTGGCAAAGACATTGAACGAAAAATGAAAGTTCAAATAGAGGTCTTTCGCAACCAATCCGAGGTGCGATTTTCCCCGCTTGAAAACGAACGTTCCTTGGAATGATGATAAGCGAGTGGCGTGTGAAGTACTGACTAACGCATAGCCGAGGAGATGGCCGCCTCGGCATGACGGCTAGCGAGCTTGTCACGCATCGGGTCCAGCCTACCGTGGGTATCGATCGACGCTGCCTAAAACGGAGAAAACGAGTCTGGTTTTTCCAGTTTTAGCGGAGCCGATCGCTTACATAGCACATTTTATACATCCACAGCATATTTGCATTTCCTTCATTAAATTATAGCACAACCCTATATTAGCTGTGAGCATGAGTAAATGGTGAGAAAAGCCTGCTTTGGTTTTTGCAGCTCCTGGAGGACACAATGGCAGCGGCAGTCGCAATGCATAGCAAGGTTTATTTTTATGGTAGGTGTTACGTTGTGTTACGCTGTGCCATGCGCTGAGGCGGCAAATTTTCTATGATTATTAATGCGATCTATTTTAGGTTATGCCGAGATATCGAAGCCCGGCACAGGGCCTGCTAAGCGAGCTGGAACGTTTGATCCAAGCGCAGCTTCGGGTTGATATTTGCCCCCTCTAATGAGAATATCGACCGAATTTGGCTTTGTTGTTAACTATTTGGTTTTCGTGGCGCCAAAGCCGCCTTGTCTCCGTCAGTCAGTGAGAGAGGCAATTATTTCTACTATGAGGTTATAGATTTTCTCAAACGCACGAACTCAAAAGAGTACTCGCGTCGCATATTTTGTCGGCGAGGATGTCTTCCGAGCCGACTGTTGAAGGGAAAAGCTTCTCCGACCTGCTAGCTTTCCTGTCGGCTACACCCGTGGGAGATGGGAACATAGAGCCTAGTCAAATATGGAGGAAACTGGCCGAAGTGCAGTACGTTGTGTTATTGTCCTCCAACAGTCTGACATTCAGAATCGGGTCTCCTCTGCAGGGACTCGAGCCTCGATTCTCTGGGAGACGTTTACGACGACTCGACCGTTGAGAACGTGGAGTGGACTCATAGACGCTCTAAGAACATGCTCCGCGTCCTTCGGGCCTTGACGCGCTCTCTGGAAGAAAATACCGCAGGTTTCGAGCACCGCATGGCTCGTGCGAGGATCAAGCATGGCATAAACATCCTTCCCTTCGACATTATCTCGAAGATACTGGCCAGCAACAGGCCAACGCTCAAAGAGGCAGTGGAACTATCGCATGTCAGCTCGCATTTCAGACAAGCTATATTGTCGACGCCTCTCATTTGGGCGAATTACGCACTTCATCCGCGCATGAGTTCCGAACAGATTGTGTCTCTTGCGAACAGGAGTGGTACTCGGTCCCTTGCTGCCAGAATACTCCCAGGACTTGAGATTGAAGACTGGGATAAGCGTGTGGAACACATCCTCTCGTTCAGCACGCGGCTTAAAACACTAGTGATCGAAAACATCGACGACAACTCAGCTTTTTCACTTCAGGTCCACCATTCGAACTTACGCATGCCTATAATCGACTCGCTGTCTATTGATTGTAGCCGCTTTGCCTTCTGCGTGCATTTCTACGCTTCGTGGTCACTGCAGAATGTGAAGCGCCTCGAGGTCACAAACTTCATTCCGAAACCTGTTTTCGGGCAACATTTATCATCCTGCCATATCAAATTCACACATATGTTCAATGTTGAATGTCTTCTACGTTTCATAGGATCTTTATCGTTGAAAGATCTGAAAATCGAGCTCGTCGATATTTCAGAAGCAGATATTGACGGTGTCATCGAAGAACACGCAGGTGTCGACATTTCCAGTATCACCTCGTATTCTTTTCATGTCATCGGTAAAACATCAATCTTGTTCGCAACGCGTGTCCTTCGCACTATCTTTCCGCCGAACATCGTCGAGATGTCATTCTTCATTGTTTATCCCAGTTTCTGTGAAATGCAAGTAGACATCTGGCCGCAGACAAACCAAGGCCTTCTCCTCTTTCCAGTGCAGAAATTCACAATGCTTAAAACGCTGAATCTTCAATTCTCAGGCCCTGGAAACGTGTACATGCTGCCCCTCAGTACCATTTTACACTTTGTACCCAGCGGCTTAGAAAACGTCCGGCTCGAGGCACCCCACCATATTTTGGATTTGCGTGAGATCGAGGGTATGGACAGCTACAATTCCCCTCAATTTCGCATTCTTCGTTTCTGCAATTGTGATGGAGTGCATCTTGGATTTATTGAGGATCTTCAAAGAAATCTTCTCCGTAAGGGCGTACAGCTCGAGAGGCTCGAGATCGTTGGGTGTCGTCCGCTCGTAGAAGAGAAAGATATACGAGGCAATTTCCCATCCCTGGAAATCGTCTGGGCACCCTGAATTGATGACATGGACTATATATGTGAGTGTCCGTGAAGTTTATGTGTGGGACTATCTATTCTGACACTTCATTCTTTTTTAAAGGGCTCTGGGCCCGACGGCGACCGAGAAATCGATAAAGACTGTCTTGCATATCTAAGTCAAGTTCTCAACGTTTTCACCAATTGCTTCGCCTTTCTCTTTCTTTATGCGATTGAAAAGAGTCCAGCTCTTATCGTTCCGTCACCCTGTTTCGTCTGCTCTTTTTGTCTTATCCTTTCTCTAATGTTGAAAAGCCATGCTACCCATCGCTCAATGTATAGTTTCAATGTTTCGATTCTTGCAATTTTTTTTTTCGCATGCTAACCTCTGTCTTTTGAACCACAAGTGTATTCGATCAGCTCAAATATGTATCCCACCGCCTGTTCTAAATTAGCGAGACTTACGAGTGCGCTACCTGCTTTTCTTTCGACCTGAAATAGTGGCTTAATTCGCTTTAAAAAACGAGTCTTGCAAGAAACGTACACTGCTCGGGTTGTAAAGCATCACAGCACAGCACCTTATACTCACTTGCATTCCAATTAGTCCTGGAAGTACATTTGTATCCCCTAGATCTTCTAGAGCAAGCCAACTCTTCAAGAAACGTTTTATGCGCTTGCTAGTCTGCAAAAAAACATTCCTTTGGCTGTATCAGACTTTATAGGCTTTCCGAAATCACCTTTTTTCTAAAATCCCCTAAGATCTAAGCTTGTAGCAGCGTTTCGGGTGTCAATGGGAATATATTCAACGATTAGGAGACCTCGTGGAAACGTAGATAAATAGAGTGCTCCGTAGCACTGTGTAAACCTTACGAAGTTTTAGAGCTTTTTCTGCCTGGTTTGAACATGCTCGTGGTTCGGTCGAGAATTTAGTTTCGTGTCTCCAACTCGCGTAAATTGGGGGTGGAATTGGCTGTCCTCGAAGCTCGAATTTCACTTGATGCATACAAAACTGATGTAAATAAGTTGTCCCCCCTTTTTTCTTTTACCCCGGCCAGTGAGATCTCTCGAAGAGATCGAAAAGAAGTAAGGCATCAAAAACACTAGACATATGGGTAAACAAAATAGAACATCAAAATCCACCCATTCAATTGGAGCTGAAGAATAGAGAAGAGATGACCACACGGTCTTCAGCGCGGGACTGTAATTTGATTTGGCGGCCGATTGCATGTTCAGCAAATGATATACTCTTTCTGGGCATTTTACGCTTGGTGAGAAAAGATTTAGGATGAACAGCCATTCTGCGGTTTAAAAAAAAATCTACTTATATGAGCGTACACAAAGAAATACTGTAAATAAGCATCGAGTGGACCGACGTCATGCCGCCAGGCGGCATGGCGGGTCACGGCGGCGAGAGAATTAGGCAATCTTATCCCAAAATGGAAGGGAACTCCGCCGGGATACAGTGCCACACCGACTGAAAAGGTCACCAGGTTTCTTTCCTTCTCCCCACCATCTTCGACCTCTCTGCTCTCTGTGCTCAAAGATGGCGACGACGGACAAAACGTCGGCGGACGCGCCTGACCTCACAGCAATTTTTGACAACTTGTTCATCGGAAAGTACGCGTCTGCGAGCTCGTCTTCCCGTTGTAGCGAGACTGACATCTACATTGCAGCTTAGCGTCTGCGACGACATTGCGTGATCATCCTGAGCTCGGCATCACTCACGTTCTCTCAGTATGTCCTGAGTATCCTGAGACGTCTCCGTCACCAAACGGCGAGCCGTCAGCAGGTGTTACTCGATGCCCGACTGTTGCGCAACCGCGGCATCGTTGCATACCAATCCAGGACTCTGAATACGAAGACATTCTCATTCATCTTCCGTCAGCCATTGCTTTCATCAAGGATGCACTAGACAGCTCGCAGTCTGAGGCGACCGCCTCTAAAGACGGGGAAACGTGTGTTCAGGAACGGGCTGACGCGAAACCTAATGTAACGGCACGAGAACGCTCATATGTGGCTTCCATACGGAAGTCCAAAGTTCTCGTACATTGCGTCATGGGTATCTCGCGCTCTACAACCGTGGTCTGCGCGTACTGTGAGCTTCTCTGCTTCTTTGCTTTCAGCGAAAATTCATTTTCAAGGTTAATTGCACAACTTTAGTAATGGCGACCCGCCATTTGTCTTTTCCCGCTGCGCTCATGCTCATACGAAGGCGTGAGCATTTTAATACCTTCTGATATATTTCATGTGTTGACAATTCACCTTTTCTCTCAGGACGTCCACAAGTCCATCCCAATTATGGATTTCGCCGGCAACTTACTATCTTCGCAGAATGCGATTACTTTACGGACTTTCCAGCTCCTGTCAGTTATCATCCAGCTCACACGGCGTGGATGCGCAAGCGAAAACGCGAGGCCGGGCGTTATCTCACTAGGGTGGGTGACGTCGTGGAAATCAAACTCAAAGATAGCGAAGACGTGGCATTGTCAATCACCGAGTGAGCTTCGTCGAATTTCCATTCGCTGCGCGCTGTTTCTTAATCTATTTTTGTTTCCAGCGACTTCCCGACCGATCCTGCTGAGGCCTCGTGTCTTCTAAGTGAGGTCGAAGCAACTCACTTTCTTAGCATTTCACCAGCCTCGTTGCCCCCCTTACCGCCCTCACCGCCCTCACCCGTAGTGTCCCCAATTCTAAAACCCGGCCGCCGGCCGCCAGTATTTGCATGTCCTTCTATCTCTGCATCGTCTAGCTCAGGCTCAAGCGTGAACTCGTCACCTGGCTCGGCCTTCTCCAGCCCTCCCTCTTCTCGGTCTTCGTCATTCTCTTTTGCGCACCAGCTCTCTTCTCTTTCGGGGCCGTCGACAGCCGCGACTTCCGTGACGTCTATTCCTTCTCTTCTACCGCCGTCAAAACTGCGCTTAGAGGCGTCCCTGGATGATGACGAGCCGAATTTCCTTGCCCTTGCTGGCGTAAAACATCATCACGTGGCAATTCCAGGTTCATCGCCTGTGGACTTGTTGGTTCGTCTAAACGAAACGGCATCGTTCATAAAACGCGCTTTTGGCGAGGACGAAGATTGCAATTCTGATTCGGGATGCTCAAGTTGGGACTCTGGGTCGGAGTCCGCGTCCGAGACAAGACGTAGGACGAAGGATGTTGGACAGCGGAGACATGTGCTCATCCACTGCACGACGGAATCGCGCGCGTGCGCCGTTGTATGTGCGTATCTCATGTCCTCTCGGGGGTTGACTCCTTCGCAGGCCTATAACGTACTCGAAGAAGGTGCGTCTCGGCTATTTTACTATTTCGTCCCTGCCTGGATCGCTTACGAAATTTAATATATGCAGCCCTCCCGCTTTTCAACCCGACGAAGTCATTCCTCGCGCAGCTCGAGCTCTTCCACGAATGCGCATGCAACCCCACACCGGCGCACCCGCTCGTGCGCGCCTGGCTCGCCGGCGGCCCGAAGAAGTCAGTTCTGGAACAAACGTCGTGTGCTGCGGCATTCCCGACTTCAAGCAGCTCACCCCCGCTCCAGCGCGAGCGCAAGGTTGTGAGCACACACTGGAAGAGCGACTCCGACGCGGAGGGCGACGCCGACTCGGCGTCGCTGCGCCGGAAGCTCGGCACGCCCGCGCGGTGCGGGTCCTTCACGAGCCCTCCCGCGCAAAGCGCGCAGACGTCCCAGGGAACGAACAGCCAGCCGATGCGAACGGCACTGCCAGCACCTCCGACATTGGAGGCCAGCGAGGCGCAGACGGCCGCGGGCGTGGACCTCGCGGCGCTGCTGCAGCGTTGCGAGGGCGTGGGGAACCCCGCGTTCGCGTTCGACGTGGAGGCGTTCCGCGGGGCACTGCGCGGGATCGCGGAGGGCGGGAAGACGGCCAGGTGATGCGCGTGCGCTCTAGGCCGTCGGCAGTCGGAAGCTGACTTTTCTTGATGACTTGTCAGAGGATACCAAGTAGTGCGAATGATGAAGTGTCGCGTTGTTATTTAGTGGTCGTGGGCTGGCCTCCTGCTGACTGTCGTCTGATACTGACTCCAGAATGTTTTCCAAACCATACCCTTGTCCATTGCTTTCGATTCTGTTATGTTACACGGTCCTTTGTTTTTTGTATGAATAGTTACGCTCCGCTGATCCTATGTCTGAACATGCTTGTCCTTTTCTTGATGCAGATACTGTTGCTGATCGAGGAGTGCCGTTGACGCTTGCAAAATCTTCATCAGTCGATGGAAAGAGCGGCAAGTCCAGGAAAGCAAAACAAAGATTGACAGGTAACGAAGACTAAATGAATAAACAAAGAAACTACGAATCATCCGGCGGCGTCTCAGGCGTCTCAGGCACATCAGATACATCCACAAGGACAGGCGGCGATGGCTCTGTTCGAAATAAAACCGGCACATGAGCAAACACATCCCGCGCAGGACGAGTCAGAGACGCCTTGCTTACCGCCGTGCCCATTCAGCGTGATCCCCGCACGCTGCGCCGCAACGGCCTGCTCCCGCGCGAGCGCCTCTGCCCAGCCCTCTGCGAACAGCTCCGGGTTCTCCGCGGGCGACGCCGCGGCCGCCGCGAGCTTCTTGCGGTCCTTGGACGCGAGCTCCGCGCGCCACGCGTCCACCGCTTTTGGCACCAGACTGCGACGGGTGGGGCGTGTCAGTGACTCCGGCCTTAAGAGGAGAGGAGAGATGGGAGGCGGCTTACCTCGGTGCGTAGGTCCGTGCGAAGAGCGCTGCTTCCGGCGCGCGCTCCGTCTTCACGAGGAGGTTGACGCAGGCCTCCGTGTCGCCGAGCTGCAGCCGGCTGGCGAACGCCAGGTTGTTTTGCCCCTTCTCCTCTGTACAAAGTAGCTCTCTTTCAGCAAGACAGCCCTGATGTGCAGCAAGCGCTTTTGGAAGTTCTGCTTACCTGCCTGAACGGCGAGCTTCGTGAGCCCGGTCCTGTCGCCGATCGCGAGGAGCAGGAGCATCAGCGCGCTGAGGTCGCCCGCGCGCTCGAAACACTCTCGCGCGAGGTCGAAGCGCCACACGGCCAGCGCGCGGTCGCCGACGGCCTTCCACTTTGTCTCCGCCTCGGCGTCGGGGATGGTGCGCGTGATCTCGAGCGCCGCGTCGAGGTCGTCGAGTTGCAGCGAGAGGTCGAACTTGTGGTCCGGGTCGGTCGTCACTTGGAGCGCCAATTCCCGCAAGTCTAATAGTAGGAAATAGTGTAAATAGTGTGTCCAACATAGTCTGAACCATGCTCCTTACCTCGCGCTTCTAAGAATCGAGCGACCTTGTTCCGCTGTTCTTTGGGTATTGACGGTAGGATCTCGGCAGCAGTGTCAGTGTCGCCTCGAAGGATGGCCGATTGGTATTCGATGAGGTTCAGCGAGAGTGAGTAGCCGTAGATCCTGACTTCCTTGTCTGCGAGATACACACGATTGTGAGCGGGAATATAACCTAGGAGGTACATGGGACTTATCAGTGCATTAGCGAGTGAAATTATCAATTTAAGGCGTATATGCGGTAGGCTTACTTGTCGAAATGGGTGACGGTCTGCGTCTCGCTGCCGATGAGGTAGTTAAGCCGGTTTGCTGCGTTGGTGTAGATGAAGCAGTCGCCGATCCATTTGCAGGTCTTCACGCTTGAGAAAGGTAGATACGTGAGATGCATGTTCAATCAATGAAAGAGGCAAACACAAACGTACTTCTCTGAGATTTCCGCGATGATGTCAAAAGCTTCCTCAACACCCTCGTCTCCGATATCAGCGCCAGATTCGAGCGCAGCATTGTACGCATCCCGATCGAAGCGAAGGATGTAGAACGAGTCGTCGGCCGTTATCGTGACGAGATTGCCGGTTCCAGACCACGAAATCTGCAAAGCATTTCATGAGCTTCTCTAAACTCGGGGAATGAAAAGAAAGCAAAGAACGCACGTGTTTCGCCTCTACATCAATGCGCCGCACGATTTCGCCAGACTCCCAATCCCAGAACACGACGAAGCTGCTCGAGCGCGCAGCGAGAAGCGTGCCGCCGTGCAGACCCTCGATTGGCCACGAACCGACGCCCTTCATACCGACGCCTCCTCGCTCCTTGAAGGCCTTGAATATGCGCAGCTTCGTCCTGCCCTCCAGCACCGCGTACGTGTTCGAGTCCCCGGCCCACGCAAAGGACGAGCCAGACCCATACGCCTTGTTCCGCCATGCGAGTGCGGTGTATATGATATACTCGCCATCGCCAACCACGGTGATGAAGCGCCCGTTCGGGGAGTGCTGCAGCGAGGTCGCGTAGAGCTCCGTCGAGCCGAGCTCGCGCACGGGGAGGTGGATGCGCTGGCCCTCGGGCGTCTCGACGTCCGCGGCGGCCTGCAGATTCGCGGAGAGCACGTCGGTGTTGCGCGTGTAGACGAGCTTGCCGGCGGGGTCCATACTGAGCGCGGGCTCGTCGCGGCCGAGCTTGACGACGACGACGCCCTCATCGAAGCCGACCGCGACGTCGTTCGCGTGCGGGCGCACGGCGACGCACCACGCGCGCTCGAGCGCGTAGCTGAGCGTGTTCTCGAGGCGGTACGTGCCGCTGTTCCAGAGCTTGACGGTGCCGTCCTCGCTGCCGCTAACGAGCAGCGGCAGGTTCGGGTGGAAGAGCGCGAAGGAGACGTTGTTCGTGTGGCCCTCCATCGTCTGCACGCAGCTCTTGCTGAGGTAGTCCCACACCTTGATCGTGCGGTCGTCGCCGACGGTGACGAGGTACGGTTTGTCCGCGCCCGGGTAGAACTCGACGTAGTTCACGCCGCCCTTCTCGTGCGCCTCGAGCGTGAAGTTGGGCGCGGACGCGCCGAGCGACCACATCTTGATCGTACGGTCGAGACACGACGACGCGAACGTGTTGGTGTCCTTCGGGTTGAACGCGAGGTTCATGATGTAGTGCGTATGGCCCTCAAAGATCTGGGAGGCCGTCAGCACGCCTGCATGGTGTCCGAGGAGGGGGGACAACGCACCCGGATGCACTTCCACTGCTTGTCCCAGTCCCAGGCCTTGATCGTCATGTCGTCGCAGCCGGTGATGACGATGCTCAGCGTCGGATGGACGGCGAGGCACCGGATATAGTCCGGGTGCGCCTCGAACGCGGCGGCCTTCTCGTGCGTGTTGTAATTGAAGACACGCAGCTGGAAGTCGTCCGAGCCGGCGACGAACCAGTTCTTGCGCGGGATGAAGCGTACGCAGCGCACGGGGACCTCCGCGACCTCGAATGTTTTGATAAGCGCACCCGTCTCATGGTTGTATATGTTCACGCTGCCGTTGTAGAGCCCGGTCAGAAGCCATGGCTCCGTCGGGTGGAAGTCGACGGCCTTGACACGGTCTGACCGCTGGAATAATTTTCTCTGCAAGAATAAAAGTACGAGTTGTAGTAAACTATTGAGTAATGTTCACAACGATAACGAGCACTGACATTGATGTCCAGCAGCATCTCCGGTCCTTGGGAGTTTTTGGTTTAATTGTTAGGTTGTCGAGGACCAGGAGACGGTGCGTGTCTGTGCGTGTCATTCACTAACGCGTGTCAATTTGTATTCGTGAGAAATAAGCAAATCTACAAAATGGATGTAATGAGAGTGTACACAAGTAAGGAAAGGTCAAGTAAACGTTTTGTACACTTTTGTATACTTTGAAATTGTAGTCCCGACGGACCTCGGGCTTGATCTTGCACGACGCCGACCGCGTTCCCCCCGCACTCGCTCGTCGAGCTGGCGTTCTCCTCGGCTCCCGCCATGACCGGCAACGCCACAAAATACCTCTCGCTCTCGCTGATCGCGCTGCCCTCGCTCTTTTTCGTCTTGCGCTTCCTCGCCTCGTTCCCGCTGCCACCCGTGCCCGTGCCCGCCTACCCGTCGCTGGCCTCCCTGCCGCGCGACGCGCGCTCCTGGACGATCTACCCGGAGGATTTCTACGAGGGCGGGAGTTACGTCAGCTTCCCCGTCGGAAGGGTGAGCAACGTCTTCCTTTGTCGGCGCGTCGAGTGTACGCCGTGCGGCATGTTGCTCACGCGGCTTCGTCTATCTCAAAGGTCCGCTACTGGGTGCTTGGCCCGGAGAACGGGAAGAAGGTACATCTGCAACCTAAGCACCTTCCGATTGTAAATTTTTTACGCGAAGCATACAGATCGTCTTGATTCACGGTCTGTCCGTGCCTGCGATCGTTTGGAAGGACGTCGCGCCGCAGCTAGCGGCGAAGGGGTTTCGCGTCTTAGTTTACGGTCCGCCACGCGTCTTCTCTTCTCCCTTCGTACTTCTTGACCTTGTACCCACAGATCTATATGGACGCGGCTACTCTGATGCCCCCAGCACGCCCTATCATGCCAGCTTGTATACCGTGCAACTTGCACTCCTGATGCAGCACGTGCGGTGGGATAACGCACACATCGCGGCCCTCTCTATGGCTCGTACCCTCCACGCTCTCGGAAGCTGTTCATTAGGCCTTACTCTATTTCTCACATCAGGGAGGGGGCATCGCAACGGCGTTCGCTGCATGCTTTCCTCACCTCACGACCGGCAAGATAGCGCTCATTGCGTCCACAGGGCTCCTTGAGGTACGCCGTCATGGTCATACTGCACACCCAAGCAGATAGCTCACACCGCGTCCAGGCGTCCGACCTGTCTCGCACGAGCAAACTCATGTCCCTGCCGCTGGTGCAGTACGTCACCTCCAGTGCGCCCTTCCGCGTAAGTCTGTCCAGGCGCAACCGTTATACATCGCTCATGCGCCTGCTCCAGCGCGTGCTCCAGAAACTAGGTGCGGGCGATCCGTCACCCAATCCGTTGCACGAGGTACGCACCGCACGCTCTCTTCTCTGGTTTAACTCTACGAATTGGTGCCGACGTCACTCCAGATCGTGCAGATCCAGTCCGCGTACCTGCCGGGATACAACTACGCGATCGCCTCGTCGCTGCGAGACGGGCCCCTGCGCGGCCTGCGCCCCTCGTTCGCCGAGCTCGCCTCACGCAACACGAAGCTGCTGCTCATCTGGGTGCGTGCTCTTCCGCGCTTTACACTGCCCCTCTCGTTCTCATTTTCTCAATTGTGCGGCACGTGCAGGGCACGGCGGACAACACGGTGCCGTACCGTTACGCGGCGCACATCCAGGCGCTCGTGCCCAACACAACGCTCCTCACCGTTGAGGACGGCTCGCACGACCTGACGGTGTCGCACCCCGACCTCGTCAGCAGCGCCCTTGTCAACTTCTTCGGCATCTCGAAATGAACATACTCGCCTCATCTTCGTTGGCTTTTCTTGACTCAAAAGGACAATCCCTCCTCTCCGCACTATCTTACTACCGCTGTTTCGTCTTTGGGACTAACGTTTCTGGCTCTCTCTACCATACACACTTCACGATTATAGCGCACCCGCACGCACCACACCGCCTTCACGTTTTCCGGCCGTTCTCTGCACTTCTGGTTACTTATTACTCATACTGTCTGTTGTATCGCTTGGGTTACTACGTCGCTGTCAAGTACTTTATTGTCTTTCGGTTTAGTTTGTTTAGAAGAATTCGAATGTGTTTTACTATGTGCCGTCCGAGATTTCGACTTTGAAAAGAGTTGCACAAAAAGAAAGGTACATTCACCTACCCCAGCGGTTTCTGCTGACTCTTTCGGTGATTTAGGGTTAGAAAATGAAACTTCAGCTTTCTCGCTTGCTTTGTCATCATCAGCCAAAAAATGACATCTTCGTCACATTGTCCAAAATGAATCTCTTTTCATGGACTCTGTTTAGCAGATATACTATAAACGGTATAATATAGCTGATAGCAAGAAAGCTCAATTTTTACTTGCAAGTTCAAAAAGACTGAGTTGCATGATGCTATTCGAACAGTGTTGGTGCTAGCGGCCCAGTAACCCAATGCCGAGATGCCGCTTTGTCTGCGTAAGCGATTATCGTTACCAAAAAAGGAAGAAAACCCTTTTATTCTTCACTTTTTGGCGCTTACACAGTTCGACAGCTACCTGTATATGCCAGGCGTCGAAATAGTAAGATGCTCAACTTTGAGCTCTCTTACTTCTGAAAAGGTCAAGTCTACATTACGCCATGGCAAGCTACATGTTACCATATGGCAAGAAAGAACTGACATCGACAACATCGGCCTCTTCCGTATTCAGCTTTTACAATAAACACGTGTGATTCTTCCGCGCTGCTGTCGTGAAGATTACTCTCGAGGAGCAGTATCACAACCTTCGTATCTTCATCTCGTGGATCAAAGCACGCCGGGTAGCTTCTATTAATTCGCGTCAAACATCGGAGCACTGACCGGCCTTCCATCGCAGGCTCTTCTGACTGTCCAGATCACCTCTTCCAGTCAAGCACCGTCCTAAATGCTTTAATTCGCTTTGCAATTATCTCATCGCCCGCAATCCCTCTCTATCTTCGCACGTCTTCTGCGAAAAGAGACTTTATATGATCATGCCAATTACTCAAATCGAGGAGACATGGCCTCGACGATTCAATTTCCGCGAGCACGTGTCTTGCGCATGTCGCGGCATCTTTCTTCGTGCAGAAGCTCAACGCGATTATCGCGCGTCCGGAGGCCGTATTCCACGGTGACGGGGGCAATTTCCGTGCCCTCTTCAAGGGATCACTAGCGTGCTGGGTGCCCAAGTCCCCCCGCCTCGATGTTTCCTGTAGGCATCGTGCTGCGCCTGATATGCGCGCCGGGGCACTTCAAATGCTCGCGAACCTCCCCTCGTCGCTCTCGTCACTCCCTCTCCTCCCTCCTCCCCATCGTTTCCTGAGGCGCCACCCACACCGCCCGCCCGCTCGCTATCTCCACCCACCGCGATGTCGTCGCCAATGCCGACGCCGGCGTCCACGCCGAAGAAGTCCTTGCGCCAGCGCATGGGCACCGCCGTGCGCCGCAACTCGTCCTTCCTGCTGCCCTCGCGCCCGGGCACGCCCACTGCGCGTGCGCACGTCGAGGATCCGTTCGCGGCCGCGGTGCCGCACTCGCCTCCGAAGTCCGCGACGCACTCTCCCCCGAAGTCTGCGACGCTCTCCTCGTCAAAGACCGCGTCCGTGCTTTCGGTGGAGAACCCTGCAGCTGCGCCGACTCCAGCACCCGAGCCGCCCGCCGCGCAGGAGAAACAGCCGGCCGAAGCAGATACTCCTGCCCCGCCCGCCGAGGCTGTCCCCGCCGCGCCCGAGCCTGCGCCCGAGGTCCCAGCAGAACCGGTAGCACAGGACGGTCCGCCGCTTGAGAAATCCAAGTCTCTCCGCTCGCGCATGACCTCGGTCGTGCGCCGCAGCTCGTCGTTCGTGCGGCCCTCACGCTCGGTCACGCCGGTGCGGCGCAGGGACAGCTCGGACACGCACACGCCTGCCCCGTCTGTGTACGCACCCGAGCCTCCAGCAGAGCCTACTCCATACGAGGCTCCGCCAGTTGAGGAACCGCAGCCTGCCCCCGAACCCGAGGCACCTGCGCCTCCGGAGGCAGAGGCTCCCTCAGAACCGCCATATCACGAGGAACCCCAGTCGGAGCGTGCGAATACCGCAGAGCCCGCCCACGAAGCCCCAATCCACGACTCCCCGAGGTCGATGTCCCGCACGGCGTCCCGCGAGAGCTTCGCCCACTCCGAGCACGCGCCCTCTGCCGACAGCATGCACATGCACATGACAGAGTCGCCGCGGGCGCTCTCCGTCAAGACCTCGCACGAGAACCTGCTGCAGGAGCTCAGCCCCATCCTCGAGGACGAGCGCTCCGCGGTCGAGGACAGGAGCTTGCACGTCGCGTTCGCCGTCCCGAGCAACGCGCCCCCGTCGCGGCTCGCCGTGCCCGCGGCGGACCCCGTGCCGGGGCTCGGCCCAAGCTTCAGCAACTCGAGCGACCGGACGACGCCGCGCGCGCACCCGCCGCCGTTCGCGCCGGCGCCGGCGCCGTTACAGCCGCCCTTCGCGGGCGAGAAGGGAAAGGAGCGGGAGCAGAACGGCAGTGCGGCCCCGATGCCCATGCCCGAGGGGCTGCCGTACGATGGATACTTCGCGGCCTCGTCGCCGATGCCGATCCCTGCCAGGCCTGACGCACAGTAATGAACTTCCTTTCGATTCTTTTTCCCGCTGATTGCTGACGTTTAGGCACAGCTACTACACCGAGGATCCGTTCCGGGATCCAGACCCGCTTCCCGTGTCCACAGTGCCGTATGACGGAATGCCAGTGTAAGCGTTTTTTTTTTTTCGTGCAGACGTAAATCTGAGATAAATTAAACGTACGTCAGGCCGGAAACCAGAGCGCCCGAACCTCTGGAACAACGCGCAGCGGTTACTGTGGATCCACTGCACCAGCCAGTGGCCTTTCCTCTTCCTTCTCTTGACGATGTCACTACACGGTAAGGCAAATATCATCTAGCTATTGGTCTATGAGATTGAACGCTTCCCGCCCTAGAAACCTTCGGAACGTTCCGTCAGACTACACGCTCGCGGCCCATAGTAGTAAAGCACCAAGCGTCTCTCAAGAACTTGAGACTGAGTGAGTCTATAGAACATTTTTCCGACTCTTCTCTGACCTTTCTCTACCTCAGCGAGACTCTTCCTCTTCTCTCGCGCGCTAAGAATGGGGCCTCGAATAATATCAAGTAAATCTCGTCTCTTGTATACTATCCGCCTCCGAACCTCATCATTTGTTTTCGCAGCTCCGCATGGACTCCCCGTCCGACCTATCAGAGCCACGGCTGGAACGCTTACACCCTTCCGGACTCGACGACATACTACTCGCACCCGGGGATGCGCATCACCACGGACATCGACCTCCAGAACCTGCGGAAACTCGGGGCGGTGACGGGGTACATCGACAAGAAGCTGGCCAAGGAGGCCTCCTCCCCGTCTGAAGGCTGGGAGATATGGTTGCACGACGAGGGCGTGATGCGCGAGGACGTTGCTCCGGTCCGATGCTGGATCAATCACGCTGAGCGGGCGCTCGGGCCCTGGCCGCCGCCCACAAACGGGCCGATCGAAGTTGCGAACCAGACCTCTGATGGCCGTGAGTGATCTTGCTATTTTCTTGAGTCACATTAATTAACCAGATCTCGTGGTAGGCCTTGACCTCGAATACAAGTATTGGGCTTTTATGGAATCGCATCCGGCCCATATCTCCCTGCCTGCCAACGCTTACTCCGAGGCCCTTGATGTGCTGACGTGGTCATACACCGGTAAGTGTACTTCATGATTCTTGGTATGTTACGTTGCAGTAATCAATATCGCCTAATTTTAGATCGTCTGCTTAAGACGCACCGCCGTGCCCCTCCACCTTTCACCCAGCACGAGAGCCATGAGCTCATTGAGGTTCTTCGAGCAACATCTGGTACTTTCACGAGCACGATATGCGTCTTCTTTCGATTTCCGACTAATCACGCACCTCACAGGTTCTGAATCACCCCTCCAGGCGGCCGTTCAAACGAAGATAGTTGCGCGTATTCTCCGCCGAATTGGTGGGTAGTCACACTTTCCTCCAAGAAAATCCCGTTTTTAACTTTCACATAGTACAATGGAAACAGCACTATCACCTCGAGAAGGCTCTGCCTCACGGCGCCGCTGCAGGGGCTAATTCTCGCGGCAGTCGTGGTGTATCATACGGTCGAAGGTTTACCGACTTCGTGCTCGCATGGCTATGCTTCGGGATCCCGTACCTTTACGCCAACCGGCATATGTACCAGCGCTACGACGAGGAGAGTGGGCTGATGAGGTCAGCTGGGCCCATGATTGTGGTGGGCGCCAGCGTCTGCATAGTGGCATGTCTTTCGGGATTCTTCTTGACGATCCGTCGCGCTGATCTCATACGCCAAAAAGGCTGCAATCGTGCTGACCGCCGCGGTGACGTTCCTCGCGCTGCCCGGCCTGGACAGCACGGCCCGGACGGCGGGCCTCGTCGCGATCGTCGGAGCGGCTGCGAGCCTGGGGACGACCCTGATCGCAGCGTTCCGAAGATCGTTCGAAATCCAGCGAATGGCACCGCGCGGCGGAGAAGGTCTCGTCGTGACGATGTCGACGTTATCTGTAAGCGTGCCTTACTGATGAGGTGGACACTGGCTGATAATTGATCCCGGCTTGACAGGGGGGTAGTGTCTTGTTGTCGCTACCTGCGGTATTCCTTGCGTATTCAATAATCGCTTTTCTTGCCGGTGTAGTTCTTTATGTGTTCCGCGGGACGGTCATTGTCGACCCCTCGCACTGGACGAAGTTCGCTTCCTATACGAAATGGACGACCGTCGGAGGGCTGGCGTTTGTCGGCGGCGTGTTGATCACGTCCATGTTCGTTGTGCGACATTAAATGCTGTATCAACGATGTATCCGTTCCTTTAACAAATCGTCCCATCACTATGTATTTCCTCTGCTGTTCTCATGCCTTGTCGTCTGGAATATGGATATGGGTTTTTGTATCGTCTACTTGTTCACACGCATGCCAATAGAACCACTGTATGTACATGTATATGAGTAAATTAATTCACTTGCTGTGGGTTCTCATTTGATCCCTGTAGGACGAAATACTCTGTGCCATATAGGCCTGCGCAAACCGCTGTTGCTCCAGTAAGGAAGACAGAGATTGGATTGCGCGGTGCGGTCAGCGAGCGTCGTCCATTCCAGAAGAGGTATATGAGCGGCCAGGCTGACGAGACGAACGTCCTCAACGGACGCTTTGTTTGTGAAAATACAGAGCATTTCATACCTGTGGATATACCACTCCCGTTTAGCGAGTCACCGGTCGAAAGGGCATAGCCAGCGCCAAACATGATCATTGAAAATCCCACACGCTGGGGAAACGGCGGCAGATTTGCAAATGAACGGGGAGGTAAGGCCGAACTCGCAAGAACTTAGAAGGAAAGAAAAGATAAATATAATTGCTTATCCAAGAACAGCTACCTAGAATCTGGTTATGTTACTCACACAATGAGGCCAGAGACCAGGCGGGCCAGCTTGATTGGGAATATCAGTTTTTCAAAAGAAAAAATAACAGGGAAAAAGAACGCTTGGCGTACGGTGATTGTGAATAAGGACGAATCGCATTAAGCAGTTTTCCCTCGCGACTTGTCATGGTCCTCTTCTTGTTCAAGAGAATAACTCCAGAATTAGTTGTGAGGATACATGTGAGTAACGAAGAATATCGTTGGTGGCGTGGACGCGTAGTCGTGTCCATTTCCGTAAACTCCGCTTGAATACAGTCGGCTACCCCAGCAAGTTGAACAAGCAGGCGTTGGCTGGCTGCTGAAATGCCAGTATCTTCCAATGTCGCCATCACAGCGGAACACTACCAGATTATTGGAATTCCATCGGCCTCACTCTTCCCGGCAGTCTTCATACTATCTAACAGACGAAAGTAAAAAGTAAGCGCACCAACTTGAAAGGAATATAAAGTAATCAGACCGTTAACTCTGATTGCTTCAGGTGTCTTCGGAACCTAGCATCTTACAGAGTGCCTAAGACGCTCAGGAGAAAAGGACCTCTATCTCTAAGTGCAGCTGTGCTTGTGGCTCTTTTTATTGGGCGGATGGGAGACCTGTACGTTCTCCTAAGTCAGTGAGTGCGCACGTGTTAAACCATGCTTGTTCTTGGTTTGACGGATGTTTTCAGACGATCAGCGACGTCACGCTCGTACGCAGGAGACACATCCCTTCCTGGAGGAAAGGCTGAAGAACAAGATCGCAATATTGAAGATACAGCAGTATGGCTGTCCCTTAGCACTCTTAGCGGCTGCTTACTCCGCTTGTTTAGCGAAGAGAGGCTTTCGAAGAAGTACATGCGCATCTTTCCAATATCGTTTCGCAGCTAATTTCTTGAATTGACCTCCGCTCAGATTGGACTCAGCTTGGACAAGCAGAAAGTCCCGCTGCTATGTATACTTGAGCCGTTTCTAGCGGGAAACCAACTGATCGTGACTCCGTAAGCGCATGTTCTGAGTCTTACAACAAACTTTTAACTCACAAATGTTTAGCGTGGTTGTCCTTATTCTCGATAATTCACTGAGAGTGAGAGGCAATGTAGCTTCGGGTGTTAACTTCCGCCTGAGGTTATAACTCGCAGCCCATGCTCAACCAAGCGGAAGTCGCGTCCTTGTTTTCTCACCCCCTCAAGTCTTTCTTAAGCACAGAGGCCCCTTCTCGACAGGATTCATTCGCAGAGGAGATACCATATTACACCTATCAAGATTATCCATGGACCCGGGGCGACCGGAATCGCGAGATCCGCATGCATAGATTTCTAACAGGTCGAGAGGCTGGAGGAATCAAGCCCGTTTACGGACTCACAGCGTGCGTAGCCTTGATTCTGCTCCATGCTTGAAGTTTCACTTCAATCTTGCTCCAGATCAATATTAATTCGTGCGGCATCTATCGGATATGCACGAACTCCAGACTTCGATGTCTTGGCTCCGAACCAGCCGACCATGACAGAACGTATCGATAATGCTCTGCGCCATGATTTGCAATTCGCCCAAGCTTTGAAAGACAGGCCTTCACGACATCGCTCTTTGCCCATCGCGAGTGCGCGGAAGACCCTCGAGCCTCGGTCCCGCGAAAAATGGCCACGGATGAAAAGCCGACTATGAATTCTGATGGAAGAACACTTTCGTACCGTCTATGTGCAAATACGCGACTGTTATTATTCTCTTTGTCATGCAATGTGTGAGCACAATGTGAGTTTTCTATGATCGCGAGGAAGCCGCCGCTCACTGTTATACTTGAATCTCGAGTTGGTGAAAATTTGACAACACAGTTAAGATCGATAGGTCGAAGCCAGGAGATGATGTGTTAAAAGAAAAGGTTCTGGAACTCACATATTACGCATGAATAAAGAATGAAATGAAAAGCCAGCCAGATTATCGAGATGTCTATAATGCCACCCCGTGTTCAGTATCAGGGCCACTACTGACTAAATAGTTTGTTGTTATCATCGATAGTACAGATCTTGCCCTTCCCTATCGTGCAATGAGTATATTGGGTCTGAACTTGACGCGTCGCAACGGGTTTTGATAGTATCGATGGTCTCGGAGAGAATCTGGCACGAACGCGTCGCGACTCGCGTCACAGTGCAATACAAGCTCAAACAGTAGGTAAATAACGAATCTAACGTACAATAATGAGTATATAATATTATTGTAAGCACAGTGTAAGAGTATCAAGAAGTATATTGCAAGCTGGGAGCATCTGCTGCTTCATTGTCATATTGTCCTAATAAGAAGATACTATATTATAGAAGGTCCCTGTTCCTTTCCGTAGTACACATTACAAATTACATGTATGTTAACAAATAAAAGCTGCACGTGAATCTAAAAGGAGGGTGGGTTAGTTGACATTGCGTAGTATCCCTGCACTTACGACAGTATCATCTGCTATACCTCCTTTTACGAATGTGTTGTAACGCCACATCGACCAGAAGGCTATCGCAGCCGTACTCTTTATATTTGCGAGTTACATTGACATGGATGTGTGCGATGTCCGACCTCGAGGCTTCAGAAGAACCATTGCGATTCTTGTGGATGAGGTCGACGTAATATCTGTCGAGGGGCGTTCCTATGAGGGTTCTTGGGTACTTCAATTTGAGCATGGGCCACCACGACGCAGCGACCTCGCGCTCAAACTGCGCCGGATGTGCAGTGCCGACGACGTAGCCCACGATGCTTTCCATCTGTTCCTTCTCAAGCTCAGTCGTTTCGACGAGGACAAAGCAGAACCCAGACGGGAGATGCAAATAGGGGAGTGCGCGAACGTGAGAGGGGAGGTCTGGGTGGCGTATAAATTTCTTCGCGGACAGGCCGTTCTTTGCAGTGTGGAGGCATACGTGCGCGATAGAGGCGCTGTCAGCGACTGACGCAGGCCTAACGGTAATTTTCGGTGTGGGCATTGTGGGGAGACCCGGCGAGTAACATCACAAGAAGAGGCGATGTCGGTCTTTATGGCCTCAGATCCAAAATAGGCTTACCTGAGTGATACGCCAGAGGGCGTATACGTGGAGGGTGCCTGGATTATATCCCCAAGGGATAAATCATCCTTACGGAATCTACCTACGAGATTGCGAGTCCGATCGTGAGCGGGGCAGATCCATTTTATAATTTGGGTGTATCTGGGTCATATGCAGAGGTCGATGAAAGGACGTTCTAGAATATTTCACTTGGACGATTCTGCCAAGTGAAGTTGCAGTCTCCAAGGAACAGCGATCAGTGGCAGGAGTTGAACATCGATATTTTTTTGTATAAGTTCTTGACGTGCTTGAATTCGAATTCAATGGAAAGTTGACGCGGGGAAAGCACAGTGTGGCGTGGGATGATTATTTAAGCGACGGCGCACTTCCTCATCGGGCGCTCGGCGCTCTTGATCGTCGACAGCATCCTCTTGACGAGCTCGATTCTGACTGTTCTCCGCTGTAGTCTACGATACCATGGTGACTCGGACGAAACGGGCTTTTAAGGATACCATTTTCAGATCAACAAATGGTCAATCTCGCAGGTCAATCTCTGGGGGGCGAGCCTGCAAGGGAAGCGGGGAAGTGGTCTTAAGCTGCCATCTCGCGTTCTGGCCTAGCTGTGTTATGCTTCTATCTAAATCGCCATGAGCTTCTTCGACGCGTCGGACCGCGGCGCACTAACTCTCACCCTCTCTCGGAACGACCCGCTCGACGCGACATACAGCACGGATGACGGGGAGCCGCTGTACCGCGTCTCGACACAGAAGACTAAAATGGGCAGCGGTAGCCGCCTAGGCGCTGCAGCGGAGGTCACCACCATTCAACGTATCCGCCGGCGCCCCGCCGCCACACGGCGTCGCCTGAAGAGCAGTCCTTTAGCACGGGGAGATGACATGATATGTGTCGCGACTATCGAGAGGAGACCTCTGTCCTTAACATCCGTTACTCTGAACTTCAATGGAACTGCTGTTCAGGCGAATAAGTTCTTGAAGAAGGAGAGACCCTTCTCAAGGTAAGCAGTCTTCGCATGATCCCTTTTTCTTCATTCATTAACTTCTATTCGTAGTGCGCGAGTGTTTCGCGCGCTCACCGGGGAGGTTTTGAAGTGGAAGCTGTCGACGCCGACACCGAAGGTATTTATTTGAGACTTGCTATACCATACCTTTTTTTCAATTTCAAGGATTGGTCCTAGTTGTACGACTCGAATAACAATAAAATCGCCAAATATTGCCGGCCCTTCCTACCCAGCCGGAGAGATTTTTCTTCCAAGACCGCAGTCATCGAGATCGCTGAGGGGATAGAGAGTGACAAAATGCTAGACGAGATCATTGTTTCCCTTCTTCTAACCTTTTTCTTATGATGTGACAGTGTATGAGGGGCGAGTACCCATCTTTGTAGATTTCGCATTGATGAATTGCCCGGGTCATGTATCAAAAGTTTATACTGCCATCTTATATGTATTATTATGAACCTCTGTGCAAGATAAAACCCAACAAACTAAATACCACATACCATACGAGTAAGAGTCAAGAAATTAAGTAGGACGGGGATCATGATCATGAGGGGTGAATACTAGTATATTGAAGACTGCATGAGAAGGAAGGGACAAGAATGCATGAGGTGGGAGGTATACAATACAGTGAGACGAAAGGAAGGCTGCTGAAACAAAAGACCGACGCAATTGTTTCGATTCTTCCGGCTCACAAACCCCACACATGGGCGAGCATAGGCAAAGCAAGTATCAAAATAATATAGAGGTTCCGTCGGGAGGTAAGTAGGGAACAGGGAGAAAAGGAGCGTCAAGAAGCCGACACACATGTAAACCTTCCGTCAAGAAAAAACAGAAGACAACGCACGCCTTTACCGCGCGGGCCATAGCATCGCTTCCGCGCTCGGTTTATCCGGAGACTCAGGCTCGTTGACGATCAGCATTCCGTCTGGATCGTATTCCGCCCCCGGCTCCTCTTGCTCTTGCTCTTGCTCCTGCTCAGCGTAGCCGTACGTGTACTCCGATTCGTCGACCGTCGTAGACACACCTTCCCAGCCCTGCGCCGCGGCATCGCGCGTCCTACTTGCTGTCGAAACGGATGGAATGGTGGCACGCGAGCCGTGCGTATGTGCTATAGCACTTTCGGGAAATTCGAATGCGGGCGAGGAGTTGACAGCACTGAAGAAGAATGTGTAGATATACTGCGCGCTTGAATTGACAACCTGCCGCGCGGCGCGAGACGCACGCGACTGATCACGCGTGAGCGAAGACGTTGCTGTGGCCGCCTGACATGGCATATATATGTTTCCAAGCGCATTTCCGCTGCGCAAATATGTCAGCCCGCAGCCAACTAGAGACCGCGCAGACTCACCAATTTGAGCAACCGACGCCGTGCCAACGGCATCCGCACGCGAACTGCTTCGGCTGTCCGCCTCGCTCGAAGTACATCTTGTCGAGCGGGACGACGACGTCAGCCGCTTTCCCACGTGCCTGCCATGTCCCGTTCTTTGTGCGTGGCGTCCCGTTCGTGTGAATCAGCGCTCCGCACCCCGTCGACTTGCGAAACCGTTGGGGTGCACGAGTAGATGGCGTCGGCGCTTCGAACGGCTCGGGCAGCGGGCTCGGCTCGTACGGCTCCTCGTCTCCAAACTCCCAATCCTCGTAACCGCAATATATCGCGTAGCTCGAGCCATGATGGCCATCCGCCTCTTCTTCCGCCTTTGTCGGATCAGGGATGTCCGGCCAAGGTGGGTACACCGCCGGTGGGTTGACCGGGCTCACGTCCGTCCACGGTGGCGGCGGTACGACGATCTGCGCGAGCGGCGGGCGGTTCCACTGGTACTCAGTGCCGTTGAGTAGCGTCTCGCCCACCGCACCAGCGAAAGAGGACGAGGACTGTCGGTTAGCTCGGTGGCCGGTTATAGCGCCCCTCCTCCGCAGTCTGCTTGCCTCGCCAGTTCTGACAAGGTCTGAGAGTGCCATGGGCTCTTCTTCCTCGACTTCAGTCGGTACAGAGCTTGAGTAAGTTGAGGTGGACATTGGAGGCTGCGCAACCTGAGAGATGGGCGTAGAGAGGTTTAGGTGCTGTCGACACGAGGCTGCGTCGAGTTCAGGGGGAAGCAGATGGGGAGCAGATATGATAGAAATCAGCAGCGAATCTGTTTAATTTCTTTGACAAAGAGATGCAATCGAGCTCGACGTCGACGTCGTGGTGAGATGACAGTGACGGAGCCCGAGCCGGACACGCAAGGTTTCAAAGTTTCCGCCACAGCTTTGATGACTAATCTACTCGTGTGGCTCGGCCTGAGCTCCAATGAAGTGAATTTTTGCAACAAAGACAATGGAATAGAGCGGATGACTCGCGCGATTACAGAAGACCGTTATATACTGAGCATAAAATACGTACTCGAGAGTCTCAAAAGATGAAATATCGCAAAAGCAAATCAGTCAAGGTTGGTCCGTACTTCAAATATACGACAGCCGAGATACGCGCGCTGAAGACAAGACGAAATTAGAAAACAAATTATATGATGGAAAGCATGAGAGTTAACACTATCCCCAGAAATTGAAGCAAAAGAAAGAAGAGGAAGGGAGAGATGGGGGTATCCATGACTATTTCAGCCTTGTTGTGGACGTGTCTCAGATTCTCGTCTGGGTTTGAAACTTCAAAGCGAAAGCCTAAAAATGAAGGAGAGTCAGACATCTATCTTTAGTAGATAAATCTCGGAAAGATTGACCGGTCTAGTATCAAGTTTCCGAAACCCTCGGTCCAAGATCTAACCTCGATAATACACCCATCATCCTAAGATAAGTTGTCGGAGACGAGGAAGATCCTTTCCCCGCGGAACCGATGAATGTCGACAGCTTTCCTCTCTCCTTCCCCTGTCTGAAGTCAGACACATACTTTTCAACTGAAGTACGTTTGAGGCCCGTCAGTCGAGCGACCTCATCCAACACGCCTCCCTCGTTGAGAATTTCTGCTTCAGACAGTAAATTATAAATCCCGAGGAATGTCTGCGGGCGACCATTCGCCGTCAGAAGAGTTGGGTTTGTGAAGTAGCGATACAGTTTCTGTATAAAGACAATGCGCGGATCTGTCGAATTACTTGTCGTACCCGGATGGGAAAGATCGAGTCCGATACGGGGAGAAGAGTACACAATTGGTTTTCTTCCCTGCGCAGAAGTCCGTGGCCTAATGCAAATGGAGCATTTTTTCGAAGAAAGCGACGTCTTCGAAGGGAATGCAGACGTATCGCTCGCAAGGAGCTCGTTGACTAGTTCTGTAAGAGATGCTGCTCCGCAAACCCGAAGAACCTCGTCTACGAGCAGAGACGGGCCCGAAATGACCACTCCGTCAGAAATCCGCCGAAGAGATCGGAGAAGTATTCCCCCGCGCGGGCTGTCAACTTGTACAGCATGCGCAAAATGAGAAGATACGATAGGTCCGCCCATGGTAAGATCAAGGCCCTTGCGCGTTCCACCTCTGTATCCCGAAGCAGAGGTTGCTGACTTTGTTGGATCGCTCGATTTCTGAGGCGCGCGATGGAAATACCTATAAGAAAATGCATGAGTCCAGGCATTACCTCGAAAGAATTGCTTTCAAATGTACCATTTGCCAGAGAAGCTTTGTTCGCTAGTCCCGTGAGTGAACGGGTCCTCATGTATGCCACCTTTTCGGAGGTAGAACTCCACTTCCAGAAACTCGTATTCGCTGATTTGGGGGACAGAGGTCGTTAGCTGCGTCGTCAGCACGAGAAGGTGATCATGCAGAAGTGCCCGAACAATTTGTCCAAATCGGTTGTGTATGTCTGCTTTCGAAGAGACGTAGGTGAAGTCGAGCAGTTCTGGCAGAGTAGTTGCGCTTCTTGAACTCGGAGGCTGCTGCAAGATTCCGGAATCCTTCGCCTCTCGAAGGCGGGGCCGCTTTGTTCGACGTCCAGGAGAATCGTCGCTCGTTGTTGACAAAGGCTTCTTCCTATCTGCCATTGAAATTGTTTATTGTTTGAATTCCGAAGGATTGAACTTTGGTCGTGAGTAGCCTATAAACGCTGCCTTAGCACGGACGATATCCGAAATCTGAAAGAGGCTGTCATTAATTGACCCCTCCTCCCGATCTGGTGCTCTGGTACATACCAAGGATTCGCAGACGTGATGGTCATATTCATAGTTATTGAGCTTGAAGTTGATGTTGGTCGCCTCCAGCGTTGTTTCAACGAGGCGTCAAGAAGTCGGCAGACTTCGGCAAAGTTGAACGACGTAATATCTATTCTTCCGGAAATGGGAGTAGCGGTGACGATCGTCACAGAGGGAGTCATCTAAAACTGGAATTTGAAGAGTAAGTAATATTTCAAGGTCCCAGGATGAAAATAAGAAGTATTGTAAATTTGAATTGCGAGTTGAAATGATTTTCATCTACATGTATGAACTGCTTTAAAATCGGCTGGATCTAGAAGTTTAGTTCACGTAACGCATAGCCTGTTCAGGCAATCAGCCACAATAACCGTACATAGTCTCAATTTGGACCTGGATGTCCAAGTAAGCATTTCAAGCCGGGTTTGAATGCTTATGTACGTTCAGACTCAAACGTTTGAATGCTTCCGGTCTCCTCGGTGTGAAAGTGCGCGCAACGTCGGCAGATCCGACGAACGTGCATACCACGAGATGACTTCGAGTCCATCGGTAATCCGTCGTTGGTCGTCGACTCAGACATCGACTTGCGCATGTACCACAAGACTACCGCGGTGATGAGCTGGTGAGCTCGATAACAACCCAAGCTACTCCAGCACTACCTCGAAGCAAACTTGCAACGAAGATTCCAACGAGGGCTGGCTGGTTACCTTAACAACACATATCACTTAAGCCCTTGGGCAGACTGAAAGTAAGTTGGATGTCAATCAGGAATTCAATCTTTTACTGACTTCATTGGTCATGGTAAAGCATTCGAAAGTCCCATTGAAATACCTTTGATTAGGAAGTGGGGATAATTTGTGAACAAAGGAGCGATACTTTCTCAGACCAACGCTTGTTTCCCACATCCTTGTGTTGGCTAGCAACGTGCGCTTATTCGTCCCGGCTGTCTCAGCTTCGACTAGCAACAGATTCGACTTGGTCCTCTAACCTATGGCTGGAATGTATAAGATATCGAGTGTGAGCGATGAAGACGAACCGCTCATCGGTGATCCTCGTAGCCCGAGGAAGCCGTGTTCGAGTAAAGCCGTTTACAGGAAAGTAGCGCTTGTCATGTTGACTGCGGCCGCATCCATGCTGTTGTTCGTTCTTCTCCTGGGATTCTCTCGTGCGACAAAATCGAAATCTGACGGAGTAACGACGGTGACGCCACCAATTCGTCTTCCGGATAACATCAAACAATCATGGGCGCAGTACTCGCCATATTTTTCTGTTTCGGAGTATGCGGAGCCGCCGGACCGTTGTAAGATCACACAGGTCAACATTGTAAGCTTCGTTAAACCTCGTTTTGTCATTCTTTGTAACTTAGAGAAATATAGATCCAAAGGCACGGTGCACGCTTCCCCACATCTAGCGCCGGTTTAAAGATCCAGTCTGCTGTGGCAAAATTACAGACAGTCTCGCATTATATGAATCCCCATTTTAGCTTCCTCAAGAACTATATCTATGACTTAGGACACGAAGACCTCGTGCCCTTCGGAGCAGCACAGTAGGTCTTTGAACACTATTCAGTCCCTTTAAAATCGACCTGAACTTTACGAAGATCCTATGATTCTGGCCAGCTTGACTATTCGAAATACTCTGACCTTGTCAACAAAACTAATCTTCCCTTCGTTCGCGCATCCAGCTCTAAGCGGGTTGTTCAGTCCGCGACGAATTGGACCGCAGGTGTGCCGGCTTATGGACTACGTTGACCTTATTCATTAATGTAATCATAGGCTTTGCTCACGCAAGTAGCGGAAAGGCAGTGCCGTCGCTGGACTTGATCCTTCGGGAATCGGTCGGTTCCATACCTATGCACTCACTTTCTCACACTTACGAATTTTAGCTTAACGACACGCTCGATGATAGTATGTGTCCGAACGCAGGAGATAGCGACAAATACACTGATGCATGGCAATCTGTGTATGCTACGCCTATTGCTGGTCGTCTGAACGCGGCTGCCCCCGGTGCGAACCTGACTGTCGATGACGTCTCGAGCCTCATTTCGTTGTGCCCATTTGATACTCTCGCAAAGGAGACGCCCAGTGCATTCTGCAATCTTTTTAATCAGTCCGACTTCTATGGCTTTGAGTACTTGGGCGACTTGTCTAAGTACTATGGAACTGGGTCAGCGCTTACAATACTGTATTTCTCCTTTGGTTTGACAATTAATTCAGATATGGTCAATCCCTTGGCCCTGTTCAAGGCGTCGGGTACGTAAACGAGCTGCTCGCTCGCCTCACGGATTCTCCCGTACGTGACAACACACAAACGAATCGCACACTCGACGGTGACCCGGCGACGTTCCCGCTTGGGCGCGGAGTCTACGCCGACTTCTCGCACGACAACCAGATGATCGCAATCTATAGCGCACTCGGACTTTTTCGCCAGCCTAGTGCACTGGATCCCGAGCAGCCGGATGCACGGCGCACATGGCTCGCCTCGCAGCTTGTGCCGTTTTCCGCACGTCTTGTCACCGAACGCTTGGAGTGCGGCGAGGGGACCTTCGTACGTATGCTCGTGGACGATGCGCTGCAGAATCTGGAGTTCTGTGGTACTGGAAAGAATGGGCTCTGTTCGCTAGATGCGTTCGTGGCCAGCCAGGGATATGCTGCTAGCGACGGCGGAGGGGACTTCGAAAAGTGCTTTTCGTGACTCCTGTGATATATTTGCACAAGTAGATCCTTAGCTAATTTTAACCCAAACGGATCGGAACGATCAGTCGAAACAATATACGTTATTGTGCGTACTTTACAGTTCCTTGCACAAATAATGATAGTCGCGTTTCAGTTTGGAATGAAATGAGTTCAAATTATAATTTGGACTCAGCGAGATTTCGATGCACATCGGATGGATCTGCGCTCTCAACAATTTTTGAAATAACGAACAGCAGAGTATTAAGCATATATCCAGAGTTTAGCAGTGTACGGTCAGTATTGAATCATACATTACTAAGTATTCCAAAAAGATAAAATTGGATAATCTTGATTTTACAGTCACTTTTTTTCTTCTCTTGCCGATGTATATGATGCATACTTGATGTACACTTACTGTACACATTTTCGTATGCATTTAGTCGATGTTCATTCTAACAATTCTAACAACTCGCCATAGACGCGCCTCAAATTTGGCGAAGTCATGAGTTTTTCATTCAATCAGACCCGCGGTAACTGTCCTTATTTCTGCAAAGAGTTATAAGTTCCTCTGACTTTCCTTTGTTGGAATTTCTGCGAACCCTCAAAAACTGTTTCGGGGTAACGGACAAATCGGGTAGATTAGTAAGCGACTAGCATATAGGCCGACTGTCTGTAACTTGCTATCTATCGCGTTTGCCCACGGCCCACCACCGCCAACGGGACAAACGGAACCCACTGTGCGCGACTGCTGGCGACCTCGCCCCTCGTATTTCAACACAAACGCGATCCTTCCTTCTCTTGGGGAAGCAAAACAAGCAATCAAGGTCGCTGGCCGTCGCGACACGAAGCCGCCGCGAGGCGCAGACTCCGATAGTCTACGGGACTCTAAACCGGACACCTACGGTCACTGCTCGTTGTGGACGGCACACCGGAACTCGCAGGCTGCGGCCTTACAGTCACTGCTGCGGCACACTGGAACACGCACGGTCACTGCGCGCCGCGGGCGGCACACCGGAACTCAAAGTCCTCCGAGGAGGCAGAAGAACGTTGAAGGACAGCTTGAGGCACACTGTGATGCTGGGCTTCAGGGGGAGCAATTGGGGATTTCATTCTTTCTGGTACTGTGTCTCACTTGCCAGTTTCTTTCGGTTCGAGGGGGAGTGTTGGAATTTCTGCGAACCCTCAAAAACTGTTTCGGGGTAACGGACAAATCGGGTAGATTAGTAAGCGACTAGCATATAGGCCGACTGTCTGTAACTTGCTATCTATCGCGTTTGCCCACGGCCCACCACCGCCAACGGGACAAACGGAACCCACTGTGCGCGACTGCTGGCGACCTCGCCCCTCGTATTTCAACATCCTTTGGATTTCACATCAAACTTACAACTCACTGGCGGAGGCGGGCTTTCAGATTCATAGTTTATTTTTACCGTTTGTTTGACTTTGTATTTTATTTGTATTGCACTATTTGTCGGACTCGGCGTCGTGAATATGAATCCATCTAAACGATTTGCAACCATCTGTCAAAATCAATTGCAGCAAAAGAAAGGTGGGGCACAAACACTGCAGAGCCGCTATGTGTGACTTATTAATGTTGCAATATATTCAGGACTATGAGCAAACAAAAAAGAACTGAGGTCGACATGCACTCTCTCCACGCGCTTGCGGACATCTTGTCCAAAATCGAGGATGACGGTGGTTGTATTAATCATCAATTATGGGACAACGGTCTGCAATCCAGGTGCGTAAATAAATGTACAATGTGATGTCTCTCCCTGAATGTAATCGTACCTGCGCAGACTCGAGAAAGCGAAGCCTTCCGATAAAGATGACGGGTTGTTTTACGATGCGAAAACGACGCTGAGAGAGCTCAAAGGGATGAGCGCCCTCCTTTCGACACTATCTGAATCACTACATCGTAACGTATCGGTGCTCGAGTCTCAAATCAAGCCGTACGTACTATACCACGGAATATCTAGGCTTTCTGACGACATCCTATCCTTCATCTTCGAGCTTGCCCAAGAAGTCGACCCGAATTCTTCCACACGCTTATCTATGGTCAACCGACGATTTCGCAACCTTGCGATTGGATCGCCGAGACTGTGGTCTAAAATCCCTTTGTGGGAAGTGAGTTTGAATAAGGTCGAACTACAGCTACAACGGAGCAAAAAAGCGCTGCTCGATGTGAATGTCTACCTCTGGCGCCCTGATGAATTATATTTGGACGGAATAGAAGTACTGAGTGCTGTTATCCCTCACTCCGATCGAATACAGAGTCTTTCTATGTACATGGAAACTCCGCCGGATTGGATGGAGGCCTTTACAATGCTGGACGCTTTATGTTCAGCTTTACAGCTTCCCAAGCTCGAGTATTTATCGATCACATACCCTATGTTCCTCTTGGACTCAGTCGAGGACGATGAATACGCATATATGATTCACTTTTATTCGACATGGAACATGCCGAACTTACGCACATTTTCCATCTATCATCTCCCTCCTCGGCCATTCAATGCGCCACTCTTGACAACGGTCATCCTGCAACTTATCGTACGAGCTGATATTTATGATGAAACCCGACAAGCTCTTCAATTTCTTGCCGCATTCCCTATGCTATCAGGACTCGAACTCGAACTAGCATATGGCCGTAATGTGTCTTTGAACTCTCTTCTGGTTGAGCTTCCGTGCTTAGAGCTTCCGCTCTTGGAAAAATTCACTCTCGTGGCGTCCGACATGGAGCCGAGTAGCCTCGAGCCAATAACGAATGCCTTGGCTTTTCCTAATATAAAACATATTACTTCAATCATCAACATCGATAAATACTCGAGTCAAACGGAAATCGATCAATGGTTGAAAAGTATTCTTCCTTCACACAACACCTACACGCATCTCGAGAACTTTACATTCAAGATACAATCTGAAGCCCTTCAAGTATATACTCTTCCTTACGACAAACTTCCGAACCTTCGCCACCTCTGCCTCGCAACACCCGGTGCAGTGCCGATAGAAATGGCCTTGGGCCCTTCAATCAAACTCCCAGCTCTGAAAACTGTGGAGCTTCGAGGTGTGGACGGTATCACCATACCTGGGCTGGATGTCTTTCGGACTGCATTACAGAAGCAAGGACACTGGGAGGGGTTGGAGAAAGTCACATTTGTCGGATGTCGCGACATAGACAGAGATAGAGCAGAGATCGCGATTTCGAAAAAGAGACTCGAGTGGGTACCATATTGGAATAGGTAAGCACAACTATCAGCATAATGTTATTACGGGACTCCTGGCTTTAACATAACATTCAAGATTTACATGAATAGTGATCTTAGTAAGGGCGGGCTTGGGCGTTTTATTTCTTGGTTCATTATATCTAGGTTGTGTTGTCTTATCACATCACTTCTATCTAGCCATCTGCTTCACGCCTCATATTCTTCTATATTACGCGATTCACTGCCCAAATCGCAGCTGTCCCAGTTAGGTCACAAGTGTAGATGTAGGGCCCTCTTGCTTCAAATGAGCCTGTACCATACGAGATGCAAGATAGAACGGTATATTCTAAGCGCTTAATTACAAGACCAAACGTTGCGATGATTTGAATCGGCAAACAGCGCGGCCTCGCCATAATTGACATTAGAGGAAATTCTCATACTTGATCAACAAGTATTTTGATCAACTACCCAACTAGACTCGCAGGCGATTCGACTCGAAGTCTAATGTCTTAGGCTTTGATAAACGAGTTATAAGTAGCGGGGTGCGCTTATAAATTACCATTTCCCTCGGAGATTGTGACGCTAAAAAGACTATTCTAGAGTGTGAAGGAGTAAACCATTGGTAAACCCTCACGCGAGAGCAGCGATAGTGGCTGGAATCTTGAAGAAAGCAAGAGTAACAACCATCACATGCGGTCTACTAGGGAGCACGAACAAAAAATTCACAGCTCAAACCATTCGGAATATCATTTTCCGCAGACCCTACCGTCTATCCTTGCCTACCCTAACCCCGAACGTCGAGTTTACCTCCGTGTCACAATTGCGATGACGGGAAACGATGGTCCTCGTCGCGTGGCCGTGGGGGACCTATTAGAGGGAACCCTCTTATGGGTTGATCCTATTTAATAGGTCGACTCTAGGGGGGTGCCTGAAGTGAGCATCTCCACATTTCCAAGGGGATGCTTGTCATATACACTTCCATTACCGGTGCTGAGATTCTGTTGCAGGGAATCACACCTGAGCTCGAAATCGGCCCTTCGACCGGTTCCATTAACAGCTGGCTGCAGCCTATTGTTCAGCCACCGGAAGGACGCTTTGCTCTCTGCAAGAGAGAAAGCAGTTCAATTTTTGCTTGATATCTGGGATCCGGTAAGTGCACTCTCCTCTCTCGTAGGCCGTTCCTTAACATTCAGTATCGCTTTATAGGAGAATACGAGCTCTTTAGCGCGCCTAGCTCGCTGCTTGAGAATGATGCGGATCTTCCCCTGCGCCTCGTTCATACGAAGAATAATACTATCATAGGGAAAACTCCTGGAGAGATGTTACGTGCCATCATTGCCAGCCGCACAATGTTGCCTTTTCCGCTGCTCTTCGAACACCGTTTGTTGATGGATGCTTAACACCCTTCTCGGCACCGCAGCTGACAGACTTCCTCGCATGATAGTCATCGCTCGCGGTCTGAAAGGTTAAAAGAAAGAGAGCATAGCATGCTAGGCCTGTCAACGGAGTACTTCGTTGGGGTGAGTCTTAACGCTTTCTTTGATATTTCACGAGTTGATTACGGACGTACCAAGGACATCGCTGAGATTATCTACTCCTAACAAGAGACTCAAGGGTCCAAAAAAACTTGGAAGGTGACTATGGTCGTTCTACTCATCCGTAATGCATGATAGCATAATGTGTATCCTGTGTAGTCATCGTTCGTTTCATTGGCTTGGAAATTTCTCACGTGCAAATCACCCATTCAATTTTCGACGCGTGCGCTTGATTTTTCCGTTCGGAAGCTGTAGTTGGAAACATTCGCCAGCGGATCAGTCGACTTGTATGAAGCTGACTTTCACTGAGACCCCACGTATGGCAAAGGCTGTAACGCAGTCATGTCAACATGTCATGGAGGATGCTGTTGAAATCAGCGGAGAGTGAAGGGGATGGGGTTGGGGGTGGATGGGGGATTTCGACGACGACGACGCTAGGATAAGAAACTGAAGATCCAGAAATATGACATCTGTAATCACAGGCCTTTATGCAAAAAGCACACCCACAAAGAAATGGAATCTCAAACCCTCCAATGAGCAGAAACAAGTAACGGGAGGTTGGTAATAGTAAAAGCAGAAAAACGTATGCAAAGTCATTGTCGTGGGAGCATTGTCGGTCGCTGACCCACATGCAAGCTTACGTACAAAAGGAATGTTCACAAACTGTTCACAAAGTAAACCCAGTTATCCAACAGATCAGACTTCAGATTTGCGACCGGATTTTCCTGGACATAGAGCATCTTATGCAATGAATCAAAATAACATTACAGATATTCTAGCTCTCACAGCGATATGTACTAAACGTTAAAAAAAGGGCGACGGATAAGTAGAGCAGCACAGGCGCAGATGAGTGCACGCCAATCCCAGAGCGGAAAGAAAAGAAAAGAAAAAGGACAGAAGGCTGATGAGGTGAGAGGGTAAGAGTACAAGCGGCCAATCATAATTATGTCTGCTGCAAAAGCGAAAACAAAGATGATCCAAAACAAACCCGAATAAGTACGCTCATAAACATGTCGTGTCGTGCACAGTGGAATACAAGAGATGCAGACCGTCACCAGTTTGCAATTTTTCACGTATCTTTTCGGCCTGGGAGAAGTAAGAAATCGATTCAGACTGACGAGATGATATCATTAGGTCAAGCGAGCTCGTACCAAGAATCTCCATCCACCGCTTATTTATGTTATCCATTGGCACGGTTCCTTGGACTCCTTTCCCAGGAGGCTCATCGTCCTGAAGTGAACGCCGCTGTGAATATAAGTTCGAATCGCAGGAACACGGAACTTTACCTCATCCTGGAGCTGATCCTCTTCGTCATCGTCGTCCTCAGACTCGGGCTCGTCGTCTTCGTCATCCGTGATTATTTGCGGTGCAAGCTTAAGGACATGCCCGGAAGCGGGAGTGGGACCCTGAGAACGCACACCCTTTCCCTTCTCAGCCTTTCCATTCTGTGCTTGGCCAGATGTGGACGCTTGCCGTGGACGTCCGCTCACCGGTGGACGATGCGGCGCCGACGAACTACGTGCTGGTCCCGCACGGCTCGGAAGTGCAGTAGGTGCAGTAGGTGCGGTAGGTGCGATAGGTGCGGTAGGTGCAATAGGTGCGGTAGGTGCGGTAGGTGCAATGGGTGCGGTAGGTGCAATGGGTGCAATAGGTGTGGTAGATGCAATGGGTGCGGCCTCGTTTCGCGCCGCGAACGCGCCTGCCTGGACGGGTCGCAGGCGGAAGGATGCAGAGGAGAGCTGAGTGGACGTGGACAGCTGCGCCGATGCCGACGACGAACCCCTTTCTTCACTCGCGGACCGCTGCAGCGCGATAGGTGGCGCAAGCGAGAGCGTTTGCATTGGACGCGCTACAGCTCCGCGCGTCATTCCAGGCTGTTTGCCTCTCCGTGTCGCGCTTGTCGCACCTGTGTTTGTACTAGGCCCAACAGTGTGCGACATGTTACCGGATGAAGCTCGTGTGGATGTACGAGCAGCGGTGGGTGCTCCACCAGCAGCGCCAGCCGCCTGTTTACGCTTTCGGGTGACCTTGGGACGACCTAGAGGAGGAGCGGCAACAGTAGCAGCAGCAGCAGCGTGAGGCGGACCCATGCCGTCGCCGGCTTCCGTCATGGACATCACGCTTCCGCTCCGGGAGCGTCTCGAGGATGGACCGACTGCTTGATCTGCGAGGACGTCCAGTGCGGACGCATGTCGGTTATCTCTGTCGGAAGCGACCGCCTTGTCGCCATTATTTGTGGTTTCCCGATCAGGCTCTACGCGTCTGCGCTTCCTCGGTGTCGGACTCCCAAGATCGCCAGGATCTACCATGATGTCGTCGTCGCCACCCGTATCAGGCGAAAAAACAGTGCGCGCAGCGGACAGCAAGCTATCCATGGGCGTCGGCGGGCCGCCCTTCGCGTTCGTCGGCTTCGATACAGGCGTCCGCTGGATCAGATTCTGATTGTGCTGGTTCGCTTCGGAGGGTCGCTTGCCTTTGCTTGTCGGACCAACCTTCATTGGCCCTGGAGCTGACATCCCGGGAGCCCCATAACCTTGTGGTGGCGCACGAGAAGGACCGGCTACTGGAGGGACGCCTACGGGACGTACACCTCGCGCATTCGGACCTGCACCGTGCATCGCGATCGGCTGGCCGAACGGATATGGGGCGGGCGTGTAGTACGGCCACGCAGGGCCCGGGATCGGGCCATGCATGTAGTTCCCCGCTTGGCCAGGGTAGAATGCATGTGGGGGAAGAGGCGCTCCCGGTCGATGAGGGACAGACGAGGAGTGCATGAGATACTGCTGCGCTGCCGAGGGGGGATAGTGCATACCAGGCGACCCATAGGGCGGACGCGGGGAATTCTGCTGGGGATGAGGTTGCGGTGTTCTGGGTACCCCCTGAGGAAGACTAAGATGCTGTTGCGGCCAGTTTCCAGGAGCAAGAGGAAGCCGGCCCTCATCTGCTCGTCCCTTTCCCTTGCCAGCACCAGCATGATTAAGCGGAAGGACGGGGGGCGATTGTTGCTCCATAGTTTGGTACATGGCTTGACTTAGCAGACTCGCTCGGTCCTTGCCTAGCTTCCTTGCCGCAAGTAGAAGGTGCTCAGATCGAGCATCTGACACAGTCGGAGCGTGTTTGAAGTAAGCCGCAGCTTTTTTCCTGCGAGTCTTCGAAACGGGCGATCCTTTCTCTTCTCGTTGCCTGTAGTACTTGTTGTTCTCCTCTCCCTCTTTCTTTCGTAATGGTCTGCCAGGAAGAACCGCGACGCCCTTAGCATGTGCGATGGCAGACGGCTGCATGAGTAAAAGAGGACGAAGCTGGGCAAGTTCGGACTCGAGTGAGGTCATTCTGAGCTGAGTATCCTCAAGCTATACCTATACATCAGTAAAAAGCACGCATAAGCACATCGAGACGCCGACCTTTCTGCGCAAAGACACATTTTCAGACTCGATGGCCGCCGGCTTCTTTGAGACCTCCTTCGATTAAGATAAGACATAGTGAAGATACAAACTAGACAGAGGGCTCACCTGCTCCTTGTATGTATTGGCCGAGGCCATGTTGGCTTGTGCCATGAGTGCCTCAGAAACTCTGTAGATACTGTCCCTCTCCGCGTCCCACATATCCCTCTCGTCGATCATTCGTTTCACAAGAAAGTCCTGCTGCTGCGAGAGACGCAAGATCGTCATCGCCTGTTCTATGATCTGAGACCGCGTCGGCAGAGTGGCCGTCAGACGCAGAACCATATCTACGAGCTCATACTCGCGGGCGTCCTCCTTCCCTTTCCCCTTCGCGAATGCGTCTCTAAGCTCGAGCGCCTTGGTACGCATGTCGAACATCTCCTGCTCGTCGAGTGGTTCTGGTGTCGGGCTGGGTGACTTTGGTGGGGTGTTGTCGTTGATTGGCTGCGGTGCCGGAGGTGTCAGGGGAGGCGGTGCAGGCTCAAGAGCAGGGTCGAGGGGGAGGAGTATATCATCAAGAGTGAGGAGCGTCGTATCGGAGGCCATCATGACCGGAGAGGGAACGGCGTCGACGCCGTTAGAGCTACGTCGACGTCGGCCACACTACCGGCCGTGAAAATCAGCATGACACCACGCAAACAACAGTAAACTCCACGCGCGATCTTGATCACGTGCATAGATACATAAGCGTTGTCGCTTACTAAAATGCAAGCACTAATGTAAGCATTGTCGAAGCAGATGTCGACAGTACATCCACACTATCTATGATAATGAACAGAGGGTCTAATAAAACACAGCATTTATATACGCCGCAATAATTTCAGGCGTCTCGATGGTTTCAGAATCGAATAGAACGTTCATCAACTTTCATTCGATCCGCGCCGCGTAATACAACATTTTCTTTTACTTTTACAACAATAGATATAATACATACATGTACCGCTTTCAACGACGTTTCTTCTTTAACCGTCGTGGGCGTCTCGCCGTTCCGGGGTTGACGCGAGTGTTCTCGGCCGCAACGTTGCCCGCCGCGCGCTCTTCACTCTCCTTCGGAGGTTTCCGCCTGAGCAATTTTCTACATGCCCCGCATATTGTATTCTTCCCTCCATGGACCATCGTAGTCCTCGGGGCTGTTTCCGCCAGTTCTTCCTTTCGTTTGGCTTCAATCACAGCTCGGATCGTTTTTCGCCACATCGCTCTTGGGTGAAAATTTTCGCGAAGCCCCGAAAGATCCTGGTCAGCAGGAGGATTGAAAGACGTTAGCCACTTCATACGAAAAAATGAAGACATAAGTTCGAGTCAATACAGTTGCAGAAATCTAAGACATGAGTTTATTTCGTACATCGTGTTTGAGAGCTTTATCGGCCGTCGGCCTTCTGTCTTGACGCTTCCGAAGCAAGCTTAATACGAAATGTCTAGCTGTTCCATATCATATCATCCACTGATAAAAATAGCATTGTAGCAAGGAATTCTTTACCATGAATAGAGATACTATTCCAATATTTTGGATCGAACTCAGGCTCATCATTTTCAATGCATTTTATGATCTCTTGGTCGCCACGGCCTTTGAATGGGTATTCTCCACAAAGTAATCTATAAGCGATGACCCTGGGTTCAAGTTCTGGTCAGACATTACACGTTCAACATTGTTCTAGGAAGAAGATACGAACCCTATAGCCCATATGTCCACTTTGCACCCTTCCTCAACCTCTTTAGGAAACTTGTTCAGTTTCACCACCTCTGGAGCCAGATATCTTCTGGTTCCCGCAGGATCATGGTGTTTTAAACCGTCCATTCGGCGAGCACTGTGTTAGGCATAACCGAATGAGAATAAAATGCAACAGTCATCCTTCTGCATATTCTTAATGGAGGAAGACGTACTGACAAGCCAAAATCTACGATTACAATATCAGATGTCTTCGACTTGGTGCGATACATTATGTTATCAGGCCTAACTTGCAGAGTAGTCATTAGAGTTACGAAATATACGCATTATACATATGGCACGTACTTCAAATCTCTGTGAACGATGTTTTTGCTATGAAGGTACCTTACAGCCTCGAGAACGGACCTTTTGTATTGTATAAATTAACTTCAAATTCAAAATGGAACTGTGAGCTTGCAAGGTAACAAGATTACCTGATAACCGATATCGCTTGTCGCTCTGTGAACGGCCTCTGCTTGATAAGACGATCGAAGAGGTCGTCTCCGAAAGCAAGTTCAAAGGTGACGTAGAAGTTCTTCCGTGACTCAAACCAGTCGAAGCATTTTACCTAGAGTCGACCGAGTTGCAGGGTGCGGTACGACAATATGTATATGTAAGTTTAGATTATAGCATGAGCGAGGGGGGAAGAGGGTCGCCACTGGCACTCACGATGTTCCAGTGGTTAAGTTTCTGCAGAATCTCGATCTCATCCAAGATTTCTTGCCTGTGTGCTTTTATCTTGCTTTTTTTGATGATCTTATCGCTCTTTCTGATGATCTTGACAGCTACGGCTTGTTCTCTAATGTTCGAAAATCGACCAATTTTTCTGTCGTTGCTCCAAGTGGCCCTCTATATCGAAGGGACAGTCAAATAAGAAAATCAGAAAGCAGGTAAGTACTCTCATGGAGGTAATAAAAAAGTGTGGAAACCTAACCACGACCGTGCCAAACGAGCCTTTACCAAGGACATTATGGAACTCGTAGTTTTTCTTCTTCCGCGCCGTTTTCGGCTGCGTAAGATCCCAGTAGCTGTACTTGTCCGTGTCCTCGTACTGCTTGGAAATCCGCGGGAGCATTCGGTGTCGTAAGCTCTAGGCAGCGCAAATCGTTGTTATATATGCGTTGCATCAAGTCGATAAGATGAAAGCTGGGCAAAGTCGCGCTTTAAGTGTAGCATTGATATCTGAACTTGCAAAGTAGAGTGCAAATTTGACATTGCATTGCATCCGGCTCCTTGCGGCCCAGCCGAGTAGTTGCCAGTAGCGACCCAAATAAGCGTTAGCTCGTTATTTTCGAGAAATTCTCCAACAAGTGTCAGACAGGATAATTGAAGATGTTCAGCTAGATGCGAGTTTATACATGTCGTAATAGGAAGTAAAGTGCATACATCCCGAAAAGGGAGCGGAGCTTGAATGTCATGGTGCCGTGCTGCATGTGTTCCGCAATGCCGCTACACGGCCTTCCCCCGAACTACTACGACCGGTTGGATCACCCTCCTTGTCGTCTATCTAGTGTTCGAAACGATGCCGGGCCCTGCAGTCTATGTCGTCGCTGTGGTGGGCACCGTCGCCGTCGGATTTATGTTCAAAAATGTAAGCATACGTCTGTACCCGAATGCGTTTAGTCTCACTAATCATTATGCCGAAATATTTGTGACTGCTATTACACCGGCACAGTTCGTATTTGACCCATACGTTGCTCCGAAGCTTGAGCAATGGCGCGAGGAGTTTCGAGCGCGAAGGCAGGCGCATGCGCAGCGACGCAGACACGCGCGGCCGCATACCGCACACGAGGACAGCGATCATGGCCATGGCCGCGACATGTCAGATACGGGGTTGACGGGCGATGCTGGTCTGTCGATCCCGTTGGATGATTTCGGGTCGAGCACGAGCCATGACTTTAGAGACGTGGCGCCTGGCACGGAGCCGAGGCGAAGGCGACCGCGATTCGAGCCAGACGAAACGTCGCAATCTGGTGTGATAGACGGGGTGGGTTACTTCCCCGAATTCACGAAATGGAATGGTAATTATTAATTACAATTCACAGCCGTTTGCAGACATCCCGTACGAACCGATAGTGCCTGTTGTCGTTGATTTTTCTGCGCCGGAGTCGCACAACCCCTGGAGTGCGCCGGAGCCGCCAGCTGTCGCGTCTCGTCCAGCATCTCCGCCGTCTCCGAGATCACCATTCTCCTTAGGCTCCTCGAGTGTCACCTTGACGTCTCCACAATCGTCTCCGCGATCGTCTCCGACGCAGCTGCACAGGTCCCTCGACGCATCGCGCGTGTACTCGCCTGTCGCTTTGTCGCCGCGTGTTCAGTTACCTACACCCTCGGCGTCTGAGAGCCCAGCGTCTCAAGCTGGGCGCTTAATCCCTCTGCCTCTCCTCCAACAGTCTGTGCCTCTGGACAGTTCAGCGTATCCGATCCATCACATGTCTTCGTCGCCTCCTCCTCTTCTACCATCCCAATCTACAGAGAGATTGACCGTTGTCGCGCCAGCCATGTCGAGCACGCAGACGTCCTCCGAGCTCTCTTTCAACACAGCCATGTCCCCGCCAACCGAGTTCCTCTCCCCAGAGAGCACGCAATTCAACTCGCCCTTCTCCGATTCCATGGCACTCTCCGAGTACGACTCCTTCCACTCGGACTCCACCGAGTCGCTCGACCCCGCCGGGAACACGGGCGACGCGTTCTGGGTGACCAACAGTGAACCAGACAGATTCGATGATCTGAGCGACAACTCCAGTGACGGTTCTAGCGAAGGCAGCTGGGTCGCGGACTTCGGCGAGCCGGTCTCAGGTGCTATGTCGCCACGCCACTAATGCAGATAGCATTGCGGCCATGTTCACGTCCATGCTGCACCGCCGACTCTTTTCTCTTTTTCCTTGGTCATTGTACACGTCGATCTGCTTTGTGTATTTTTTCTTCTCTCTTGTCCACTGTGTACTTACTGCATTCGCTTTACTCCGTCTTGGCCAAATATATAGAACACTTTGTTTGGTGGTTTGCATAATCGCCACCGGCATCGATTTTGTTCATCATTGTGTTTGTATTTACTTAAATTGCAAAATGCATGTATTCCTCGTCATCTCGAGCAACGATCTCGAGCAACAATTAAAGTCCGTCGTTATTATTCCTGCATGCAAAGGAAACCAACCGGTGCAGACATTACAATTTAACTACTAGAACACGCATAATAGGCAGAACGAACCGTGGGTAGTAAGAGACTGTCTTGTGAACAAACTACGCAAAAATTTGATTACAGTCCAAAAGAAAGCAGCGAGCTTGGCCGTGCGATGCAAAGAGAGAGAAAATGGATAACTTGCTTGCGTATACGACTCTGGACAACCCGACGAGTCCAACGTGCCGGGCTTGATCGAAGTTTGATCCGGCGCGGCATCCCAGCTCCCATCACACGCATTTGAAATAACGCTGATCGCGGCTGGCTGGTTAGGTTCGGATAGTACAGGATGTTGTACTAAACACTGGATATCTTCGCTTCCAAATGGTAGCTTTTTTTTTTTGAACTGTTATCCCAGTTGAACATCGTGCACTTGAAAACATGCGGCCAGCCATACCGGCCTTGAGAATTTAAAATCGCTGCTGACAATGAGTAGGGAGTTATTTACTCAGGTCGGTTTCTGCATGAGTATGTAAGAGAACAGAAGAAAGGCGCTATAGAAAATGCGACTATTTAACATTGCACTGTAAGCTCATCAGCTGCAAGGCACGTAGGTAGCGGGGAATGACGGGTATGAAAGCAGACGCGCACTGCCAAGGAAGATGACTGAGAACCGGAGCTGGTCTCGAAAATCAATTGCACCTCAACATTTCATTATTTACTATACAGCATTTGCATCGACAAGCAGTACTAAGTGCTCTACGATTACGATATACTGAGATCAATACACAGCTTTAGTCAAGATACTGGATGACGATGACCGTCACAGACTCGGATACCTGCGTCGCAGAGTAGACCGCGCCGCTGTAGAACTCCACTTTCGCTCCGCGAGCGCGCGGCATGCGAGTGCGTGATACACCACTCCTCCCTCGCAAGAGGCGGTAGCGAGCACAAACACGTCCTCTCCGTCGCGTTTAGTCTGGATCACTACCGAGCCAGCCTGCGAAGGCCGGCTCGCGGAAGTGTACCAGTCAGTGTGCGGGTCCAAAATTATAGCCCCCGGACGATCAGTGTGTGTGATGGAGGGAAGTCTGGCGTTTGGACCGGCTGTAACTGCAGGGGTCTCCAGAAGGAAAGAGTTAAGCACAGTGAAGATTTGTCCGGTTTCTTGCCTTTGTATGTCTACCGACATAGTGATAGAGATGCCTTTTTGCTTTCGTTTCGCTTCGGGCTTCCAATGGAAGGTGCAAATGGACA